>CM035178.1:1667146-1686222 GCA_020233015.1 Callinectes sapidus | reverse complement strand
TCTAAACCAACCTTCTTGCCCTATCCACTCCTATGCTGATGATACCACCTTGCACTTTTCCACGTCTTTCCATAGACGACCAACCCTTCAGGAAGTAAACAGCTCACGCAGGGAAGCCTCAGAACGCCTAACTTCTGATCTTTCTAAAATTTCTGATTGGGGCAAAGCCAACCATGTGTTGCTCAATGCCTCAAAAACTCAATTCCTCCACCTATCAACTCGACACAACCTTCCAAATAACTATCCCCTCTTCTTCAATGACACTCAACTGTCCCCTTCTCCTACACTAAACATTCTTGGTCTATCCTTTACTAGTAATTTAAACTGAAAACTTCACATCTCCTCTCTAGCTAAAACAGCTTCTATGAAGTTAGGTGTTCTGAGCCGTCTCCGCCAGTTTTACTCACCTCCCCAACTGCTGACTCTATACAGGGGACTCATCCGCCCATGTATGGAGTATGCTTCACATGTTTGGGGAGGCTCCACTCATACAGCTCTTTTGAACAAGGTGGAATCAAAAGCTTTTCGTCTTATCAACTCCTCTCCTCTGACTGACTGTCTTCAGCCTCTTTCTCATCGCCGCAATGTTGCCTCTCTTGCTCTCTTTTACCGCTATTTTCATGCTAACTGCTCTTCAGATATCGCTAACTGCGTGCCTCCCCTGCTCCCGCGGCCTCGCTGCACAAGACTTGCTTCTTCCTCTCACCCCTATTCTGTCCACCTCTCTAATGCAAGAGTTAACCAGTATTCTCAGTCTTTCATCCCTTTCTCTGGTAAACTCTGGAACTCTCTTCCTGCCTCTGTATTTCCACCTGCCTATGACTTGAACTGTTTCAAGAGAGAGGTATCAAGACACTTATCCCATTCTTCTTTTGGCTACTGATTATGGACTTTCCAGGGACCGGCACTAGAGTGGGCTATTTTGTCTTATTTTTGTTGCCCTTGGCCGCCTCCCTTCTGAATGCTACAGCCGACATTCTCCGGGCGTTCCTTTTCAGTTTTTTTTTTCTGCGTCCCTGAGCCGCTTCCATTCATTTCTAATACTTGGATGCACGTCCTTCTTTATACAAATTCTGCTGTATACGTCGCTCAGGGACTTGAGTGTTTTGGCCTTGTCCAGCATCATGTCTCTCTCGTACCTGCTGGCCACGGTGAGAAGTATTGGTCGTGTTTTTTTTTCTTTTTTTTGCCATCACCCAGTCATAGGTATTAGGCAATTTTATTTTCAAATTTAGTGTATTTGTTTTGTTTATTTACAAGTGTAGTTTTTTTTATTTATTTGTCATTTTATTTTATTATTTTTGTATATTATATAGTTTTGTTTTATATTTTATATACAAGAATATCAACAACAACAACAACAACAACAACAGTCACACCTACACACACGCTTCATTCACACAGGGTACCTATTCCTACTACAAATTGTTGTCCTTTGTCAATGCAGGGGAAAGGGGAGGGGGGGGGGGAACACACAAACACAGAGTGAGTACGTAGTATTACTACGTTTTGCTTTTATTAAAAAAGTAAGAAAAAACAATAAATAAAAATAAAAAAAGAAAAAGAAATAAACAAACGGTGTTAAACATTTACATCAAATCACGCTAGATAGAATTTATACACACTTTCATATTTTTATTTACATATATATATTGAAGTGAAAATGTACATAGTGCATCATACGTAATATATACACATAAATCACAACTCTCTGATTAAGTTGGTCTCAGTCAGGTAAATCATCAGTCTATCGACCACATCCGGGTATTCGTCACCCAGAAGGGTGGTCTGCGTTAGCGAGAGGCCGCGACTCCGGTAATATGCCGCCAAGGGCCGCCTCTCCTCACGATAACGCACACAGTGAAGCAGGATGTGCTCGACAGAGAGGGTGACATTACATACAGAACATTGTGGTGGGAAAGTGTTTCCTATGTAGGGGAGCATGTGGGTGGGGAGGGTGCAGCCCCTCCTGAGGCGTGCGAGGACTACCTCCTCCCGCCTTGTGGGGCGATAGGAGGAAGCCCACTCGCCTAGGATGGGATTGATGGCTTGTAGGTGGAGGTTGTCCCAGTGACTCTGCCACAAGAGTCTCGCTGATGATTTAACAACTGAGAGACATGGCTGCAGATCCCGACGGAGGTTCCACGCTCCCTCGAGCTCTGCGGCAGATCCAGCTAGCATGTCAGTCTGTTCATTCCCGAGTATATTGGAATGTCCAGGCACCCAAATCAGTGAGAAGGATTTACTACTTGAATTTAATTTATTAATGATGTTGCCCTGGATTTCATTTTTATCCATACGGCCGGTCTCTATTGCCTGAAGGGCTGACATAGAGTCCGAAAAAATAGTAATTGAATGATGAGATGAATTTAAAGCATAATCTATGGCTTTATCAATTGCAAAAATTTCAGCGGAAAAGACCGATGTATGAGTCGGCAGTCGGAACCTGAGGGCACATTCACACGACCATGCACTTGCACCTGAGGATGTATCGGAAAACAGAGAATCACAAAAAATAGAATAGAGGAAGGTAGAAAAAATAAAAGAAGTGAGAGAATGAGAGAGAGAGGAGAAAAGAGGAAGAGGAGGAAGGATAAGGAGAAGAGAAGTATAAAAAACACTCAAGATGTATCACAATAGAGCGAATCACCCAGAATTAAAAGTGAGAGAAAGAGCTAGGAGTAAATAAAAAGATTGTGTGAGAAAGGAGAAAAGAGGAAGAGGAGGAAGGACAGGAATACACTGACAGGACTCAGCATGGTATTCTGTCCCCGGCAAACTTTCCTTACTCTCCTCCTTGCACCACTGCCAGAATAACCAGTGAGGGAAAAGTACCTCAGTCAAAGCAGAGAGGAAACATCGAGGGCTTTTGAGTTTTTCACTCTGAACAAATATGAAAATCTGAACACCTCACCAGTGAAATGTTATGTCTGTCTCTCTTGCCACTGCTGGTGCAGCATTAGGCCGAGCAAGCCAGTATTGTAGCAAAATGTTGAGGTCAGTACGTATCATCAGTAAAGCAATGTTTAAGTTGACTTCTCTTCTGTTCCCCGAAACACCCAGAATATCTATGAGCGGTAACGCCTCGTGATTGGTATTTGGATTACCGCTTCGTGATTGGCTGCCTCATGCATGTCAAGTTTAAAAGATTTCCAAGGTTTGGGTAGGATTGTGTCACCTGTGCTTCTAGAACACTCGTTACATTCTGGAATTCACCTGGTCCTACTTCATCGCTTGATATTTTCTTGTTGCTTACCGCTACCTTTGTTCCTCTGTACTCGTTCTTTATTACTGCACAGTTTCTCTTTTTTCTTTTTTGTTGGTCCAAATATGGATAATATAAACTTCATTCTGAATAAATGATATAATAAAGTTATTAGACTTGATTATAATATTTATGTGGTCATTAAACAAATAGCTCTTTGTTTCTCTCATATGATATTGTTAATTATTGTTTTAATGAATCCAATCGTTTCTCAGAGAAATTCGATGACAATGATATTTCAAGTGAATGCACAACTGTTAATGACCCTCTTATTGAGATTTCTCAGTGAGACATGCTATTGTCTGTAAGGAAAGTGAAGGTTGGTAAAACTAAAGGATCTAATAACTTGAACTGGCGTTTGTAGGACTTATTTCAAGCTAATTTGTTGAGGTCACTCTGTAATTCTTTGCCACTGTGATGCTGACACATTATTTTACACATTATTTACACATTATTTTGGTGTCATGTGGAATTTACTTAAAAGGCAGTTTATGCCTTCTTCAATATCATTGATGTATATTATGAAAAGTACTCAACCTAAAACAGAGCCTTGAGGCCGTCTTTCTGAAAGAGACTGTGTTTACTATAGAAATCATTCCACATATCAATAAATTCTACGTTTTCCTGTTGGCAGGGAGTCTTCAATCTGTTATTAGTACTGAAGGCGATATTATAGAATCGAGCGTCAGCCTTAGTCCTCGGCAGAATGCCTGAAATGATAATATTTTCGGATTTAGTTTTGTACTTCTGTATCATTTCCTTTTATTTTGCTATCAGTTCTTCTGAGCGGGTGTGCTGGAAGTCGTTGGTAGGTACCTGCATGAATGACATAAAGTGTGTTACTAGAGGCGTCCTTTGTGACCTCGTCAATCGAGGCTGTAATGTCTTCCAGAGAGGCTCCAGGGAAGCAATATCGAGGCTGTAATGTCTTCCAGAGAGGCTCCAGGGAAGCAATATCTCCATCTTTGAGAGAGGACACGCCCACAAAACTCTTCTAATTGGCTTTGAATCATCGAGTCGCCTATGAGCCTTGTTACCTCATGGACGTCCACCTGATCGCTGAGAATGAAAAAACGATTTAAGGTGGTGAGGGATGGCCGAGTCTTGTGTTTCTTCTTGTCCCATTTCTGACAGGTGTGAATGCTGCATCCTGTGGGGGGGAAGATTGTAAGGATGAGGGTGAAGTACCTGGTGCGCGTGGCGTGGCATCAGTGGGAGGTCCGTGGCTCATTCCAACATTTTCTGCTACAAAGTCCTACAATGTTTCAAATCCAGTTTTTAGTTCAGTATATCTTTTATTTCATTCCTCCACAATTTCCTCGTGTGTCTTGCAAAGAGTAAGGATTATTTTTAAGTTCTGCATACCTCTTGTTTGTTTCTTCCACCGCTATTTCAAGGTGATAACGTGGGTCACACAGCCTGCAGATAGGGAGACAGAAAAAATAAACGAAGTACTGCCGAGCAAAACGCCCACTGCACTCGGCACACGTTTTCAAGTCAGAAGGCATTTTTAGTATAGTGAATTGAAAATTTTAGAAAAACGAACGCAGCGACGGTATGAGAGATGTCAAGGCAGGAATGAACAGTAATTATCGGAATAGTGACTGATGGGCGCAGCGGTCTTAATCCTGTCCCTAGGGGTGGGGCAGTCCGTTCAGGTGTGGCTTCCCCCTTGGGAATATCAACTGGAATTTAGCAGGCAACCTGTTGCGATACAATGCACCAAAATACGAAACTAAAAGCACAATTGTTCCACAGAACGGGATAATTGCGGTACAGTACCAAGCTACAAATACAAAAAGTACGAAGTTGCTAACTGAGAGCAAATGAACAGGTAAGAGCAGACGAAGTCCTATTTACTGACAGAGAAGAACAAACTACGATGTTACAGTGTGTTTGCGTGAAGAAGTGCTGTGTAATATGTATGAAAACTCTAAATTATAAGGAATGAGAACAGGTGAGGTAGAGCAAAAATTTCAAGAACTTAGCGCTGTGGCTGGTAGGTGAATGCCGGGCTCCGGGCTAAAGGTCAGGTCAATGACGTCTGCACTTCATAGAGTAGTGAGCAAGACTAAGGACGAGGAGGAAGAGGAGGAGGAAGAGGAGGAGGAGGACGAGGAGGAGGAATCAATAGGAAAGACGAGTGACAGACAAAAAATAGAAAACTATTGTAACTACCCCTCTCACCACCACCACTACTACTACTATTACCAACACAACCACCACAAATACTACTGTTACCTACTACTACTACTACTACTACTACTACTACTACTACTACTACTACTACTACTACTACTACTACTACCACCTCAACCACCACTACTACCACTACCACCACAACCACCACCACCCTAACCCACCATCGCTACTGCTACTACTACTACCTATATAAAAAAAAGTTTAGAAGCCACTTATTTTGTAAAGTGTGTCTAATTATTTCATGAAATTGGCTACTGTTTTGACCTGGATATATATATATATATATATATATATATATATATATATATATATATATATATATATATATATATATATATATATATATATATTTATTTATTTATTTATTTATAAGGTTAAAAGCATTCCTTAGTGTACCATGAAATAATCCCGTTTTCTTTTGTGTCTTTGTAAATATTATTGTTAAATGTTTTAACATCAATGATTTAAGTTGTGTATATTGTACTTTTACTTCCGTTATTATTGTATTTATTATTTTGTATTCACTAACTGAAGAGGAGAATGTATTAAGAGAATTTGTAAGGAGTTGCGTCATGTTATGTCATGATACGAGTCTGTGACGGGTCGAGTTAATGTAGTTCCTTGTATATTTCTTATAGTGTGTAACATTTATATTGTAAGTGTGTATATATATAGGGATATTGAAATTGTAATTCCTGCTGGGGTTGAGGGGATTGTAATCTACCCTTGAGGAAAGAGAGGCGAGGTGCTAATGACGTAATGTATCAAGGAGCGACGGAGGCAAACAATAGGAGAGCTGAGTGAGGTGACTAGCCAGGAGGAAGCTGAGGGGGACTGGTGTGGTGAGATTATTGTGGTATCTTTTTGTGCATTTTTGGTTATATATATGGTGATTTTGAGTGTGTAGGTGAACTTAAGATGGTGATTTGGGGTTGTGGAGTATTGGGTGAATTATTGTGAACTGTGAATTGTGTTTTGTGGTGATTTTCTAGGGTGAGGTGAGGGGCTCGCCTTGACTAGTCCAGGGAGGAGATATATTGTGTTGGAGGTGATGATTTACTTTGTATTTTCTTAATATAAGTATAGTTAAGTAAACAGTTTTTTTATTGTGGTGTTACCAATTAAAATAAAATTAAAGATAAGAGATTTGGAGAGGAGGAAGATCCGTACAGCCTGTTTCGTCTAGTAAGTGTGCTATCGTCCTTATAAGGTACTTACGGTACTCTGCTGTCTACCATTATAAGTAGTGGCCGTAACAGGATTTATGGAGGCCTGTCCGGGAGATAAACTTTGCATATGTACATGTCCGGGATATTTAAACCTTGCATGTGTACCCTGACAGGGATATTTAAACCTTGCATGTGTACCCTGTCCGGGATATAAACCTTGCATATGTACCCTTTACCGGGAGTGCAAACCGTGTGTGTGTGTGTGTGTGTGTGTGTGTGTGTGTGTGTGTCACAATGAGAGCACCTTCTGGTTACTTATTATAAAGTTTGTTTACCTTAACTGTGTACTTGTGAATTATTTGGTGAAGTGTAATGTGTCATAATAACGTGAAGTGTGTTTGTGAATATTTTACACAGGGATAACTGGTGTATTTTGTGTGTACTCAAGAATACATAACAATGGCTGAGTCAAATGTGGAGAAATTTTTGGAAACAAGTGATTTACATTATTTGTATCAGTGTACAAAGGAGGAATTATGTGAAATAGCAGATACCCATTAGATATCTCTTGAAGGGAAACTGAAGGAGGAGATGCAAAAGGAATTAGTGGAGAAGTGAGGTATGAGGGAAGCATACAGTGCAGGTGAAATGGAGACTGATGATGTAGCAGAAAATGCCCCTGAAAATGTTAAAAACTTCTCTGAGAGTGAAATCTTTGCCTTGGAAAATTTTTAAATTGAGTGCCAGATGCAGATACAGAACGAGAGTATTAGAGCAGAAAAAGAGATAAAACTAAAACAAATGGAAATAGGGAGTAAAGGTGTAGATGATGATCTACACAGAGTAGATGTGTAAGTGAATTTTCTGCCTGAGTTTGTAGAGGTTGAAGAGGAAGATTTCTTTGCTCAGTTTGAAAAGGTGGCAAAATTGAGAAAATGGCAGAAGGCAGAATGGGCAATGTTGGTGCAAATTAAGATGAAGAGTAAGGCAAGAGAAGCCTATGTGTGCTTAGATATTGGAAAGTCAACAGATTATGATGTATTGAAAGAGGCAGTGTTGAGAACAGCTGAGCTAGATCCTGAAGTGTATAGGAGAAAATTTAGGGATATCAGGAAGTTGCCAAACATGACATACTTGGAGATGGCGAGACATTGCTCTATTAAATTTGGAAAATGGTTGAAATCTAAGGGTATTTATACATTTGATCAATTGAAACAACTGATGTTTTTGGAACATTTCTATAATCAGTTGTATGGTAACATGAGGTATGAGATTAGCAAGGAGAATATAGACAATGTGTTGGATGCAGGACGCAGGGCAGATCAGATTAGTGAGGCATATGCAATGCATAAGAGAGATTTTGTGAACAAGACAGATATCCATAGGGATAATAAAAATCAATTTTATGGTGGACAACAAAATGTGAAACAATTAAATGCAGGACAGCAGCAGAGTAATTAGTATGTGAAACAATCTTATAATAGTGCACCACACTTCTATGGCAATTCAAGGTGGTTTGGCAGAGGCAATCCAGGTCAGAATCCACATTGGCAGCAGCAAGGAGGGTATAATAGGCATCCTAGTGTGGGGAAGACTCCCCCAATTAAGTGCTTGGGATGTGGTGAGTTTGGACATGGAAAATACCCGTGCAAAAATAAACCAAAGTCTGCAGGTTTGGAGGAGTCTCAGAATAAGCAGAGAGAATGTCTGGAAGACATTGGCTTGAGACAGAGGGAGAAACCTGCCAGGGACTTTGTTGTGTTGAGAGAAAATAAACCAATTGAGCCAAATATGTGGACTTTTAGTTCTGACAAACGTAAATTTATTGATATTGATTTTACTTGTTTACGTTTCTGGTTCAGTGGTCTAGCTCCTAATAGATTGCTTTAAAAGACATTGTAGACTCTGTAAAGTGAGTTAAATTACTCACTACATGGAAATAGCTGGACTTTACATAAGTTTTTAATGAATTAATACTTTTTAATGTTTTTATTTACACATTTATTAATTTCATGCGTTCTCCTGCGGTTCTAGCTAACAGTTATGTGCCTGAAAAGGTAGTATATATATATATATATATATATATATATATATATATATATATATATATATATATATATATATATATATATATATAGTGTAGTATTTTTCAAAAGAAATCTGAAGTCGGAATGGGTACATGTTAAAGCCGTTTTAAAAGTGAGAATATCTTTATAAACTTATTATATTCAGTTTAGGCATTTTTTTGAAAAATAGTCAGGCTGGATACGTTTTTATGCAGTGGGAACAGTTAGAATATCTCCCAAGTCAGAAAATAAGAAGCCCTTGGCCCTGGTTTCATTTTTACAATGGGTCATTTTGAAATTATTTGTCTGTCATCTACACAAGTTAGTCCTGGTGACGTTCTCTCTGATGTTGATGACGTTACAGTCAAAGTGACAAGTTATAGTCAAGGTGACAAGTCACCATTCCCTCTCGTCTGGCGTCTCTCTTTTTCACGGCCCCAATTCATCAACATTTTGCCTAATATCTATTGATCTCTATGTGCTCTTGTGTGTTTCTAGGCGTGTAGGTGGAAGCCACAGAGCGAAGAAATAAGGGAGGAGGAGGGAGAAGAACGGAGAAAGGGAGGTGGAAGAGGAGGATGAGAGAAACATGGAAATGATTCCACTAGGTGCCGCAACAGCTTAGGTCATATGGCACCACTAGAGCTAACGGGAGAGCGCTACATATCCCACTGGGCAACTAGGTTTGGCAAGGATAGGAAACTGGGCCGCAAGCACCGAAGGTTCGAGACGAGCTGCCTTAACCAACTATGCCACCCGGCCCCAAGGAGGAGAAGGACCTAAACCACAATATTTAGGTAAGTTTCCTTTGCATTTTTAACGTTCTGTATAATGCAATCCGGCATTCTTTTGGAGGGGTGGGCCTTGGTGTATTTGTCAAGTTTTAAGTGTGTTTGATAGTGTTTTTAGGAGTTTCGAATGTTTTTTGAGAGTTATAAGTGTATTTTGAATGTATTTAGTGTATTTTCAGTTCGTGTTAGATTATTTTAGAGTATTTGGCTTTTTTGGTGACATTTTGAGTTAATGCATCATCTTTTAGCGAATGGAATTACTAAATGAATGGGCGAGCTTTATATTCTTAAAACTATGGCTCGATTCTTAATCCGTGGTGTGGCTCCAGGTAGTACTATATAACACACAAACAGACGCACACACACAGGTTGTGGTAACTTGAATATCACACACTATATATGGCAGCTTAAGAGCCACTGACTACATATTTCATATGAATAGAAATAAAAGATCGGAGAAGCTTTACATTTTTGCCTTGTACCAGAATAAAGATTCCCTTAATCAGCAGGTCAAATACATTCCATCCATTCCATGATCCTAAAAGACGCAAAGACTGGCAGGTCACTCGCACAGTCAATCTTCTTTCTTGCTTCCTCTCTCCCACCCTTTCTCTTCCACTCTGTATAGTGGTATACGATAAATTATATCATACACTTTTTCTACTCTCACGCCCACCACGCACATACACACACACATACCTACGGCCAAGGCCGCCCCCACCCCCCCCATACATGGGTTCGTGACAATATATATATATATATATATATATATATATATATATATATATATATATATATATATATATATATATATATATATATATATATACCACAAAACTTGTCAATCAATCCTCAATAAAATCAATCAATTCAGTAATACAGTACATAGGATATTAATGGGATGCGTATGCATGTGTATGAGTATACATATTTGGCGTGCCGTGCGTGACATAAATCCTACGTAAATAGTCTTTACAAGTGCTACCAGGTCTGTCATCTTTGGACCAAATAAATCTATTCAATGAAATCAGTACAGTGTGATTACAATGCTGTGGTGCCTTAAGGTGCGTCCACACGGTCGAACAATTTCCGACGGACAAGCATTGTTACCAATTACCAATGGAAAGCGAAAAGGTTCGCTGATGACGTCAAAAGCGAGCACCAGGAGGTGTTCTGGACACTGCCCATGTTCGCATATAGTTTGTGAAGTTTCATTTATAACCAATTCATGCATGGCTTCGCTTTTCACTTCGTTTATGCAACCAGTCCTTGCACCATTCCTTTCTTGTCAACTCCTTGTCCTCACATAGCACAGCAATTATGATGCTGCATAGTGCAGTTTTCTTTTTTTCCTTTTTTTTTTTTTTTTGTGCACCATGGTAGTGATGCACCGCACTAGACGTTAGCAATAACCACCTGACTTGCATACCCGTGTGTTGCCAGCGGACATTACCTTCGAACGTGTCTGCCGGTGTTTGCCTTGTGAACAGAGTAAGTAAAAACAGTGGTATACAACCTCATCTGCTACCACTGTTTGTTGGTTGCCAGATTTACTTCCATCGTTTCAACGCTTATGACGTCATCCTGCTATGCCTATGATATGGTAACAGTGTTTGTCCGTGGACGCACCTTTATACATATCAATGAATGAGTCAGTTTCCATTTCCCTGACCAACTCTTCTCGTGGACGCAACGGAATCAGGTGTTGCCTGTGTGAATATGTACATATCATATACATATCATAGTGTCACATTGCAAACAGCGTAATGATGACTGGGCAATCACTATTGAAGGGAGAATCGCGTACTTTAGGAAGGGCTTACATGCTGCAGACTGTCTGTATCATCGTTCATGTGACATTAACTTTCGTATAAATTACGGAATTCCTATGCGTCATGGTGGTGGATCTACTACAAAGAAACCGCGGAATGTAGGGAGGCCGATGAACATGGACCAAGAGCAAGCGTTCTTGAGAATGTGTGCCTTTCTTGAGGACAACGATGAAGAGCAACTTACTGTCACAGATCTTGCAAAGAAAATGACGGAGTATCTTGTAGAAGGAGACAGTGCTGCCTATAGTAATAAATGCCTGAGGTATAGGATGAAGGAGAGGTATGGCGATTCGCTATTCATAGCAGAGTGTGAAGGGCTGCCTAACATTGTAACGTTCCGTGAAAAGACAAGAATAATCCTGAGGGACTATTTCCGTATTCAGGAAACGGATGAAGAAGCCCAGAAGAAAGCCATCATAGAAACTGCGGCCAAACTCATCAAGAGCGATATCAAGTCTAAGATCCCATCTTCAACCAATGAATATCCGAAGACTTCTTCGCTTGAATGTCAGTCTGCCTTAGATTATCTCCCCCTGAGTTTGCTTTGCTTGCTTGAAAACCTCTTCGTTGGAAAGGACATTCACAGAGAGGTCGCAAGCATTGGACAATCAGTTGTTTAGGCTGTACGTCCCAGAGCTGTAGTAGCTATTTTGCAGCTTGGGTTAGCAGTCCAGCTCCATCATCATTTCAGGTCTCGATTTCTTGTAGACAGTCTCTCAGCCATGGGATATTGCTCATCATATTCGGAAGTTCAGCGATTCAAGGAAAACGCTGCCGCTTCTGTTGCCCAGGATGTACTCGGTGGTACCATAGACAGACTGAATACGGCACTGCTGTTGGCTGCGGACAACGTCGATCATAATATCGTCACGTTAGATGGGAAGGGGACTTACGCAAACCAAACAAAGCACAACTGATGGCTGCTATAAAAGAACAGAGTTCAGATGACGCAGTACTCAAGGATGTACCAGAAGTAGAACATTATGTTCTTGACGGAGGTTCTCTTCTCCATCGACTGAAGTGGTCACAAGGAAAGACATATTGTTCAATCGCTAACGACTATACATCTTTCACAGTAAAGCACTATAGTAAGGCTACGATAGTATTTGATGGTTACATTGGAGGACCAAACACTAAGGACATTACCCATCAGAGACGGCGCAAAAATCGAACAAGTAACAAAGTGAACATTGCTGAAGGAACGAAATTTGTCGGGAAAAAGGAAGATTTCCTTTCGAATGTGGAGAACAAACAGTCTCTTATCAATCTCGTTTCACAGCGCATGGAGGACAGAGGTTGCCACGTAATACAATCAGAGGGGGATGCAGATGTGGAGATTGTTAAAGCAGCAGTGTCAATGTCATCCAACAAAAGTACTAGTCTCATTGACGAAGATGCAGATCTATTGGTGTTATTACTTCATCACGCATCAACCAGCGATGGCAACAAGCTTTATTTCTACTCGGATAAAGGGAGTCCTGCAACAGTATACGACATTAAGGCTATGAAGAAGTTGCTGGGAAACGATATCTGCAGCAGTCTTCTGTTCCTGAATGCATTCACTGGTTGCGATACCACTTCCGCGGTTTTTGATATCGAAAAAAAACTCGGTCTACACAAGGTTTTGAAGGGAGACTGTCTTAAATAGCTGTGCTAAGATGTTTTCCACACCTAAGAAGAGCATAGCTGAGATTAAGGACGCTGGGTGTAAAGCGATGGTGGCATTATTCGGGGGCAAACCTGGAAACAATCTGTCTGCAATGAGGTATTCTAGTCTCTGCCAAAAAGTTGGTTCAGCCAAAATCTTTGTTACACCTGAACGACTGCCACCGACCTCCTCTGCAACGAAGTATCATGCCCTTCGGAGTTACCTCCAAGTGATGCTTTGGATGGACAATGGTGAGGCCATGGACACTACTGAATGGGGATGGGAATTGCAGAACAACATTCTAGTTCCAGTGATGATGGATACTTCACCTGCGCCAGAAACACTTTTGAAAATAATTCACTGCAATTGTTCTCGTGGTTGTAGTACACTTCGGTGCACTTGCAAAATTCACGGACTTACCTGTTCACGGGTATGCGGACCATGTCAAGAAGGGCATTGTGACAATATGAGTGAGGAAGCAGTGTCTGATGATGAAAATAGTGACTATTGAACTGACACGGTTATTTAGTGATGAAGTAGGCCTTAAAATGCACTTTGTATTCTATAATTTTTAGAAATGGACATGTATGTCATGACGTCATTGATGACGTCATGACCTCGCCTTTCCATGTAGCAAGTATAACACTTTGTATAAAAAATGTTAAATCAAAATATACATATTGTATAAAAAATGCAAACTCTAACCTACGGCTATAGCTTTGAAATAGGGAAATATTGGTTATTTATAGTGTGATGCCTGTCATCGTCTTATGACGTCATAGTTAGGACTTTTGTGGTGATCAATTTTTGGGAAACTTTTAGTATGTTGTTCCCCACATATAATAGTAATAAAAAAAAACATAAAACGCTTTCTTGGAATTTCTTCAGGGTCAAACCGTATTTTCACTGGACTAAAGGCGTCAAGTCAAATAAAGACAAGTTCCAACACCAGCAACATCAAATATAAGAATTACATTACATTACAATCCTTATTAGAATAACTAGAAGTATTACCAATCTATCAATGGAACTATAAAGATGCCTTTAAAAACATGAATGTCTTCAACTGAAGCCTTTGCAAAATAGTAATGATGAGAGGGCCAAGCGTTTCAAAATGCGCACCACCCTCACCTCTCACACACACTCTCTCTCTCTCTCTCTCTCTCTCTCTCTCTCTCTCTCTCTCTCTCTCTCTCTCTCTCTCTCTCTCTCTCTCTCTCTCTCTCTCTCACACACACACATAATAGAAAACAAATAAAACTGGGCTTAATGCTACCCGTATTTTTATGCTTCTATAAAGAAATAAAATAAAAATAGCACCATCAAAAAGCCTGCTGATTTTTGTTGTTGAGGCAGTCCGGGAAGTGCTGGCACTTAAAATTGTAGCTGTTAAATTGATGGACAAGTAAAGGTGTTCTCTTCACGATGAAGGACGTCTCTCTAATGTTTTCCACACGCTTCACTCCTACCAGCGTGATCTCACGCATGCGAGCTACGACTCATATGACGTGTCGTAGTGATCCACACGATTGATGAAAATTCATTTTAAATTATGTGGATTTATTATTTTTACCTTAATTAATTACGTTATATTAATAATTATTTACAATTAATCAATAACGATATAAGCAAACAAAAAATAGGATATTTAACAGCTGTAGAATTAATTCCACAGACCTTACATCAACATAACCCATCTTTATCTACTGTCGGGATCATTAATATCAGTTTAGTCCCGACACATTCCGCCACCACAATTATACACAAACATTTTATACAAATATTACAAGCCCTGCGATAATTTCATTCTCCAAAGATCTGCGGAGTGTGTTGCCGCCCGACGAGAGGGACGCTGGTGACAGGCGGTCCCTTGTCGTACGACATCGGTGGTATCAGAAACAGGCTCCGCTAAATCTTGATCCAGAGGATAGAGCTTGATAACGGGACGAGTGGTCATGCCTAGAGATGTCTTTCATGTAGCAACTCTAATCAACCCATCCCTCCCCGCATGTAGGCCGGTGATTTTACTTAGTTTCCACTGCGATCGTGGTCCGTCATCATGAATTAAGACAATGTCCCCGGCTCTTGGCCAAGTATCATTATTACCCTTAATTAAACATTTGTGTGATTCCCTCAGCGCTAATAAGTACTCACTCACCCATCTCTTCCACTGGTTTTTAGAAAGAGTCATAGTATATTGAACTCTCTCCTGAAGAGATTTTGTGGTACAATAGCTGGGGTCTGACAACTCATTTATATCACAAGGGGTGTGAAAGGCTCTCAACCGGCGACCTCTTATTAATTGAGATGGTGTTATAGCATTTAACTCATTCACGTCACTGTCAACATACGTCAAAGGTCTATCGTTAATGGAAGACTCGACCTCCACTACTATCGTATGTAACTCTTCGACAGTGACTAATACTCTCCCTAACACTTTCCTCAGGCCGGCCTTCACGGTGCCAATCAATCTTTCCCAAATGGCGCCGAACCATGGTGCCCGTGCTGGAATTAATTGCTATTCACATTGATTTATATTCATATGTTCTGTTACCATTGGGTCATTCTTAATGTCATTCAGATACTTGGCTGTTACAGTGAATGTGGTAGCATTATCACTGAGAATGGTTTGAGGGAAACCTTGCCTACTCACGAATCGCCTAAATGCATACAAGAAACTTTGTCCAGTCAAATCCTCCACTATTTTGAGATGAATAGCTCTAGTGGTAGCACAGGTAAAAAGTACTATGTATGCTTTCTTTATTTCATTGGCTTTGCCTTTAACCCTTAGATCTCTTGTGTAATCTACACCTGTTATTTGAAAAGGATCAGACTGAGTTATTCTAAATGCAGGAAGTGGTGGTGAATTTACAGGAGAATAATGGCTCCCTTGATGTTTCTTACAGATCTTACATACCCTCAATACTTGTTTAGCGACTTGCCGCATTTTGGGGATCCACCATTTCTGTCGCATATAACTGACTGTGTGGTTCGTACCAAAATGATGATTTAACGCATGACATCTTTGAATTAAGAGTCGCGTAACATGATGTTTTCCAGATAGTAGGATAGGATATTTTATCATATCTTGGAATGTGGCCAATTGCAATCTTCCCCTACATTTTATCACACCATGCTCCATGTACAG
Source organism: Callinectes sapidus (assembly GCA_020233015.1). Taxonomy (NCBI): domain Eukaryota; kingdom Metazoa; phylum Arthropoda; class Malacostraca; order Decapoda; family Portunidae; genus Callinectes; species Callinectes sapidus. Next base: position 1,670,101 of record CM035178.1, on the reverse strand, counting down.
TCCCAATTGCAACATTAGATTTGTATAGGAGTTTTTATCATCTTTTTTCATTAGTACTTTATATTCTTGAGGATAGGATTCTTTTTGCACCAATTTATACAGTTCAAGTTCTGCTGCCCTTAGTTCTTTCACGTTCAACCTCGGGTTGGTGGTGACAGCCGAACCCGAGATCTTCGCGCTCAAGTTATTTTTAAAACGAAGTATCCATGCTAATACTCGCATACTTTTATCATAGCTACCAAATCTTTCCCATTCCATTAATTTTATTGGCTGTGGATTTATTGTAAGTATTGTGGCCTTTTCCGAGCAGTTGTCAATTTTACCGAATTTCATATCCTCTGGCCACTTATCGCGATGGGGTAACCATTGAGGTCCATACCACCACAATGAGGATTCTTTGAGTTTTTCGGTAGGAATACCTCTTGTCAATTGATCTGCCGGATTATCCTTAGTAGACACATATCTTATTTGATTTACTGGAATGAGTGTTTTAATTTCTTCTACTCTATTTATTACATAGGCAGGTAATATTTTTTTTTTACTTTGGATCCAATGAAGTGCCACCTGGCTATCGCACCACAAATGGATATTTTTGAAGAGTATAACACCGTCATAGGCATCTTTAACAAATTTACTTAACCTAGTGGCCAACAGAACTGCTGTTAATTCTAATTTTGGGATAGTGACTGGTTTGATTGGTGCTACTTTAGCTTTGCCAATCACTAGATTACCAGATCCATTTACTATGTATACACAAGCACCATAAGCCATATTACTTGCATCTCCGAATACATGCATGTCTCCTTCCTGTATTAAGGTTAACACACGAGGGATTGTTATTTTACTCGCCTTGTGGAGCTCGGCGGTATGGCCTTCCCATTCTGTATTCATTACCTCTGGCAGGGGCTGATCCCAATCAAGTTTTGCTTTCCAGAGGGTTTGTAGGAAGATACGTGCTTTGATGGTGACTGGTAGTAGTAAACCTAATGGGTCGAAGAGCTGTGATACCATACTCAGACATTTGCGTTTGGTCACCCTGCCTTGGATTTCTGTGCGTAGATTAAATGAGAGGGAGTCTGATTTAGGTTCCCAATACAATCCTAGTATTTTAACTGGTCCCTTTTCTCCAGCTATAACCCCGTCCAAGTGCAGTTGTTGTTCTAGCTGAGGGCTGTTAGTGGTCCATTCACGCAGGTACAGATTGGCTTTCTTGAAGAGTTTTTGCACTTGCCAATAATATGCTAGTAAATCTTCCTCTTGATTAGCTGTACCTTATAGGTTGTCAATACATAAACCCCGCTTTATATCATCTATCATCTCATTTGCTTCATCCAGATTATTTAAATGGTGTCTTATGGTTGCATTGAGAAGGAATTGAGAACATTTGGCTCCAAATAAAACTACTCTAAATCTGTAAATCAGAAAGTCTGATTCTGGATCTGAAGGATCTTTGAGCCATAAAAATCTTGTACAGTCTCGATCATCTTCATGCAATTGCACCATTAAGAAAGCTTTTTCTATGTCCGAGATGAATGCATATTTTTGACATCTGAATCTCATTAACACTTGCGCTAGATCGGGTACTAAGCTGGGACCAGTATATAGACAATCGTTTAAACTGAGAGATTTTGAACTTACCTTAGCAGAACAATCATAAACTACTCTAATCGGTGTTGTATTACTTTCCTTTTTTCACACCATGATGTGAGAGATAATGAATATCCTGATGGTTTGTTTCTTTCGGTACTAATTCAATAAAACCTCTTTTCTCCTGTTCTTTAATTACTTGAGTGTATTGACTACAAAATACAGGATTTTTTTCGAATGACCTTTGTAATCCTCTCAGTCTGCCCAACGCCAAACCAAAATGACTAGGTAAATCTTCCTTATTATTTTTCCAAGGCAGATTGACCTTATATTGCTCAAGTACAGTATCATATGAGACTGAATCTTCAAATATCTTCATTGTCACAGCAACATCTTTAGATATTTCATTAGGTAATATTCCTATATGATCTAGTTCCCATAGTTTATTTAGATCATCAACGCATGGTGTGTGATCTATATTGCTTACATATACATCTATAGGACTGACTGCAACCTTGAGAATAGTAACTACTTCTACCCGAGTTTTATCATTGTTTCTATCCTGGTATTTACCTTTTAAAGCAAAGCCACAGATAGTCGGAATGAGTATTAACTCTCCTTCCTTTTTGTACCCAGGATGTACTATATCATAATAATAGTCAGCTCCTATCAGTAAGCCTATTTCCTTTGTTGTTGTCACCTTAGGATCTGCTAACTTGTACCCCTTAATATTTATTTTTACAAGTTCTTTTTGCAAACCCTTAGAAGCAATATGTCCAGGTACCTTGTCTATAACCACAGCATTCATCTTTTTTACTCTACCCTTTTTAATATAACTCAAAGATACAATTTCATATGTTTTACTATCTTGAGTTTTGGTGATTCCTTCTAATTGTAAGGTTTCTTGTCCCACTTTAGAACACTGTAACGACGGTAGAGCTGACCGAAGTACAAATGTCCTTTGTGAGCATTGGTCAAGTAGAGCCCGAACATTTATTACTTTGTCTTCCATACCCTTTAGTGCTAGCTGTAGGGTAGGAAGTATTCCTTTGTGTTTATTGGTAACAAGGGAGAAACTTTGACTTCCTTCAGTATTATCCACATTTTCTTTTTGTATCACCCTTTTGGGATCAGTACACAGAGCATGGTAATGTTTGTTGCCACAATTACGGCAATTATTTATTTTGGGGTTTAAACATCCTTTGACTCCGTGATTTGCATCTAGACAACCCACACACAAGTTGAGTTGTTTAGCTCTTTTTACTTTACTCGCACCTTGTGGGTATTTTTTACATTTATACCAAAGGTTGTTATTGCCTTGACACAATTTACACTGATATTTATTTATTTGTTTCTGATTGATTGTCA
>CM035178.1:1650199-1664189 GCA_020233015.1 Callinectes sapidus | reverse complement strand
ATGGAAAATACCCGTGCAAAAATAAACCAAAGTCTGCAGGTTTGGAGGAGTCTCAGAATAAGCAGAGAGAATGTCTGGAAGACATTGGCTTGAGACAGAGGGAGAAACCTGCCAGGGACTTTGAACCGTTTATCACTGGAGCTAAAATAAAACTTGAGGGTGGTCCAGAGAAGAAAATTGTTGTGTTGAGAGAAAATAAACCAATTGAGCCAAATATGTGGACTTTTAGTTCTGACAAACGTAAATTTATTGATATTGATTTTACTTGTTTACGTTTCTGGTTCAGTGGTCTAGCTCCTAATAGATTGCTTTAAAAGACATTGTAGACTCTGTAAAGTGAGTTAAATTACTCACTACATGGAAATAGCTGGACTTTACATAAGTTTTTAATGAATTAATACTTTTTAATGTTTTTATTTACACATTTATTAATTTCATGCGTTCTCCTGCGGTTCTAGCTAACAGTTATGTGCCTGAAAAGGTAGTATATATATATATATATATATATATATATATATATATATATATATATATATATATATATATATATATATATATATAGTGTAGTATTTTTCAAAAGAAATCTGAAGTCGGAATGGGTACATGTTAAAGCCGTTTTAAAAGTGAGAATATCTTTATAAACTTATTATATTCAGTTTAGGCATTTTTTTGAAAAATAGTCAGGCTGGATACGTTTTTATGCAGTGGGAACAGTTAGAATATCTCCCAAGTCAGAAAATAAGAAGCCCTTGGCCCTGGTTTCATTTTTACAATGGGTCATTTTGAAATTATTTGTCTGTCATCTACACAAGTTAGTCCTGGTGACGTTCTCTCTGATGTTGATGACGTTACAGTCAAAGTGACAAGTTATAGTCAAGGTGACAAGTCACCATTCCCTCTCGTCTGGCGTCTCTCTTTTTCACGGCCCCAATTCATCAACATTTTGCCTAATATCTATTGATCTCTATGTGCTCTTGTGTGTTTCTAGGCGTGTAGGTGGAAGCCACAGAGCGAAGAAATAAGGGAGGAGGAGGGAGAAGAACGGAGAAAGGGAGGTGGAAGAGGAGGATGAGAGAAACATGGAAATGATTCCACTAGGTGCCGCAACAGCTTAGGTCATATGGCACCACTAGAGCTAACGGGAGAGCGCTACATATCCCACTGGGCAACTAGGTTTGGCAAGGATAGGAAACTGGGCCGCAAGCACCGAAGGTTCGAGACGAGCTGCCTTAACCAACTATGCCACCCGGCCCCAAGGAGGAGAAGGACCTAAACCACAATATTTAGGTAAGTTTCCTTTGCATTTTTAACGTTCTGTATAATGCAATCCGGCATTCTTTTGGAGGGGTGGGCCTTGGTGTATTTGTCAAGTTTTAAGTGTGTTTGATAGTGTTTTTAGGAGTTTCGAATGTTTTTTGAGAGTTATAAGTGTATTTTGAATGTATTTAGTGTATTTTCAGTTCGTGTTAGATTATTTTAGAGTATTTGGCTTTTTTGGTGACATTTTGAGTTAATGCATCATCTTTTAGCGAATGGAATTACTAAATGAATGGGCGAGCTTTATATTCTTAAAACTATGGCTCGATTCTTAATCCGTGGTGTGGCTCCAGGTAGTACTATATAACACACAAACAGACGCACACACACAGGTTGTGGTAACTTGAATATCACACACTATATATGGCAGCTTAAGAGCCACTGACTACATATTTCATATGAATAGAAATAAAAGATCGGAGAAGCTTTACATTTTTGCCTTGTACCAGAATAAAGATTCCCTTAATCAGCAGGTCAAATACATTCCATCCATTCCATGATCCTAAAAGACGCAAAGACTGGCAGGTCACTCGCACAGTCAATCTTCTTTCTTGCTTCCTCTCTCCCACCCTTTCTCTTCCACTCTGTATAGTGGTATACGATAAATTATATCATACACTTTTTCTACTCTCACGCCCACCACGCACATACACACACACATACCTACGGCCAAGGCCGCCCCCACCCCCCCCATACATGGGTTCGTGACAATATATATATATATATATATATATATATATATATATATATATATATATATATATATATATATATATATATATATATATATATACCACAAAACTTGTCAATCAATCCTCAATAAAATCAATCAATTCAGTAATACAGTACATAGGATATTAATGGGATGCGTATGCATGTGTATGAGTATACATATTTGGCGTGCCGTGCGTGACATAAATCCTACGTAAATAGTCTTTACAAGTGCTACCAGGTCTGTCATCTTTGGACCAAATAAATCTATTCAATGAAATCAGTACAGTGTGATTACAATGCTGTGGTGCCTTAAGGTGCGTCCACACGGTCGAACAATTTCCGACGGACAAGCATTGTTACCAATTACCAATGGAAAGCGAAAAGGTTCGCTGATGACGTCAAAAGCGAGCACCAGGAGGTGTTCTGGACACTGCCCATGTTCGCATATAGTTTGTGAAGTTTCATTTATAACCAATTCATGCATGGCTTCGCTTTTCACTTCGTTTATGCAACCAGTCCTTGCACCATTCCTTTCTTGTCAACTCCTTGTCCTCACATAGCACAGCAATTATGATGCTGCATAGTGCAGTTTTCTTTTTTTCCTTTTTTTTTTTTTTTTGTGCACCATGGTAGTGATGCACCGCACTAGACGTTAGCAATAACCACCTGACTTGCATACCCGTGTGTTGCCAGCGGACATTACCTTCGAACGTGTCTGCCGGTGTTTGCCTTGTGAACAGAGTAAGTAAAAACAGTGGTATACAACCTCATCTGCTACCACTGTTTGTTGGTTGCCAGATTTACTTCCATCGTTTCAACGCTTATGACGTCATCCTGCTATGCCTATGATATGGTAACAGTGTTTGTCCGTGGACGCACCTTTATACATATCAATGAATGAGTCAGTTTCCATTTCCCTGACCAACTCTTCTCGTGGACGCAACGGAATCAGGTGTTGCCTGTGTGAATATGTACATATCATATACATATCATAGTGTCACATTGCAAACAGCGTAATGATGACTGGGCAATCACTATTGAAGGGAGAATCGCGTACTTTAGGAAGGGCTTACATGCTGCAGACTGTCTGTATCATCGTTCATGTGACATTAACTTTCGTATAAATTACGGAATTCCTATGCGTCATGGTGGTGGATCTACTACAAAGAAACCGCGGAATGTAGGGAGGCCGATGAACATGGACCAAGAGCAAGCGTTCTTGAGAATGTGTGCCTTTCTTGAGGACAACGATGAAGAGCAACTTACTGTCACAGATCTTGCAAAGAAAATGACGGAGTATCTTGTAGAAGGAGACAGTGCTGCCTATAGTAATAAATGCCTGAGGTATAGGATGAAGGAGAGGTATGGCGATTCGCTATTCATAGCAGAGTGTGAAGGGCTGCCTAACATTGTAACGTTCCGTGAAAAGACAAGAATAATCCTGAGGGACTATTTCCGTATTCAGGAAACGGATGAAGAAGCCCAGAAGAAAGCCATCATAGAAACTGCGGCCAAACTCATCAAGAGCGATATCAAGTCTAAGATCCCATCTTCAACCAATGAATATCCGAAGACTTCTTCGCTTGAATGTCAGTCTGCCTTAGATTATCTCCCCCTGAGTTTGCTTTGCTTGCTTGAAAACCTCTTCGTTGGAAAGGACATTCACAGGAAGGTCGCAAGCATTGGACAATCAGTTGTTCAGGCTGTACGTCCCAGGGCTGTAGTAGCTCCTTTGCAGCTTGGGTTAGCAGTCCAGCTCCATCATCATTTCAGGTCTCGATTTCTTGTAGACAGTCTCTCAGCCATGGGATATTGCTCATCATATTCGGAAGTTCAGCGATTCAAGGAAAACGCTGCCGCTTCTGTTGCCCAGGATGTACTCGGTGGTACCATAGACAGACTGAATACGGCACTGCTGTTGGCTGCGGACAACGTCGATCATAATATCGTCACGTTAGATGGGAAGGGGACTTACGCAAACCAAACAAAGCACAACTGATGGCTGCTATAAAAGAACAGAGTTCAGATGACGCAGTACTCAAGGATGTACCAGAAGTAGAACATTATGTTCTTGACGGAGGTTCTCTTCTCCATCGACTGAAGTGGTCACAAGGAAAGACATATTGTTCAATCGCTAACGACTATACATCTTTCACAGTAAAGCACTATAGTAAGGCTACGATAGTATTTGATGGTTACATTGGAGGACCAAACACTAAGGACATTACCCATCAGAGACGGCGCAAAAATCGAACAAGTAACAAAGTGAACATTGCTGAAGGAACGAAATTTGTCGGGAAAAAGGAAGATTTCCTTTCGAATGTGGAGAACAAACAGTCTCTTATCAATCTCGTTTCACAGCGCATGGAGGACAGAGGTTGCCACGTAATACAATCAGAGGGGGATGCAGATGTGGAGATTGTTAAAGCAGCAGTGTCAATGTCATCCAACAAAAGTACTAGTCTCATTGACGAAGATGCAGATCTATTGGTGTTATTACTTCATCACGCATCAACCAGCGATGGCAACAAGCTTTATTTCTACTCGGATAAAGGGAGTCCTGCAACAGTATACGACATTAAGGCTATGAAGAAGTTGCTGGGAAACGATATCTGCAGCAGTCTTCTGTTCCTGAATGCATTCACTGGTTGCGATACCACTTCCGCGGTTTTTGATATCGAAAAAAAACTCGGTCTACACAAGGTTTTGAAGGGAGACTGTCTTAAATAGCTGTGCTAAGATGTTTTCCACACCTAAGAAGAGCATAGCTGAGATTAAGGACGCTGGGTGTAAAGCGATGGTGGCATTATTCGGGGGCAAACCTGGAAACAATCTGTCTGCAATGAGGTATTCTAGTCTCTGCCAAAAAGTTGGTTCAGCCAAAATCTTTGTTACACCTGAACGACTGCCACCGACCTCCTCTGCAACGAAGTATCATGCCCTTCGGAGTTACCTCCAAGTGATGCTTTGGATGGACAATGGTGAGGCCATGGACACTACTGAATGGGGATGGGAATTGCAGAACAACATTCTAGTTCCAGTGATGATGGATACTTCACCTGCGCCAGAAACACTTTTGAAAATAATTCACTGCAATTGTTCTCGTGGTTGTAGTACACTTCGGTGCACTTGCAAAATTCACGGACTTACCTGTTCACGGGTATGCGGACCATGTCAAGAAGGGCATTGTGACAATATGAGTGAGGAAGCAGTGTCTGATGATGAAAATAGTGACTATTGAACTGACACGGTTATTTAGTGATGAAGTAGGCCTTAAAATGCACTTTGTATTCTATAATTTTTAGAAATGGACATGTATGTCATGACGTCATTGATGACGTCATGACCTCGCCTTTCCATGTAGCAAGTATAACACTTTGTATAAAAAATGTTAAATCAAAATATACATATTGTATAAAAAATGCAAACTCTAACCTACGGCTATAGCTTTGAAATAGGGAAATATTGGTTATTTATAGTGTGATGCCTGTCATCGTCTTATGACGTCATAGTTAGGACTTTTGTGGTGATCAATTTTTGGGAAACTTTTAGTATGTTGTTCCCCACATATAATAGTAATAAAAAAAAACATAAAACGCTTTCTTGGAATTTCTTCAGGGTCAAACCGTATTTTCACTGGACTAAAGGCGTCAAGTCAAATAAAGACAAGTTCCAACACCAGCAACATCAAATATAAGAATTACATTACATTACAATCCTTATTAGAATAACTAGAAGTATTACCAATCTATCAATGGAACTATAAAGATGCCTTTAAAAACATGAATGTCTTCAACTGAAGCCTTTGCAAAATAGTAATGATGAGAGGGCCAAGCGTTTCAAAATGCGCACCACCCTCACCTCTCACACACACTCTCTCTCTCTCTCTCTCTCTCTCTCTCTCTCTCTCTCTCTCTCTCTCTCTCTCTCTCTCTCTCTCTCTCTCTCTCTCTCTCTCTCACACACACACATAATAGAAAACAAATAAAACTGGGCTTAATGCTACCCGTATTTTTATGCTTCTATAAAGAAATAAAATAAAAATAGCACCATCAAAAAGCCTGCTGATTTTTGTTGTTGAGGCAGTCCGGGAAGTGCTGGCACTTAAAATTGTAGCTGTTAAATTGATGGACAAGTAAAGGTGTTCTCTTCACGATGAAGGACGTCTCTCTAATGTTTTCCACACGCTTCACTCCTACCAGCGTGATCTCACGCATGCGAGCTACGACTCATATGACGTGTCGTAGTGATCCACACGATTGATGAAAATTCATTTTAAATTATGTGGATTTATTATTTTTACCTTAATTAATTACGTTATATTAATAATTATTTACAATTAATCAATAACGATATAAGCAAACAAAAAATAGGATATTTAACAGCTGTAGAATTAATTCCACAGACCTTACATCAACATAACCCATCTTTATCTACTGTCGGGATCATTAATATCAGTTTAGTCCCGACACATTCCGCCACCACAATTATATACAAAAATTTTATACAAATATTACAACAAGCCCTGCGATAATTTCATTCTCCAAAGATCTGCGGAGTGTGTTGCCGCCCGACGAGAGGGACGCTGGTGACAGGCCGTCTCTTGTTGTACGACACCGGTGGTATCAGAAACAGGCTCCGCTAAATCTTGCTCCAGAGGATAGAGCTTGATAACGGGACGAGTGGTCATGCCTAGAGATGTCTTTCATGTAGCAACTCTAATCAACCCATCCCTCCCCGCATGTAGGCCGGTGATTTTACCTAGTTTCCACTGCGATCGTGGTCCGTCATTATGAATTAAGACAATGTCCCCGGCTCTTGGCCAAGTATCATTATTACCCTTAATTAAACATTTGTGTGATTCCCTCAGCGCTAATATGTACTCACTCACCCATCTCTTCCACAGGTTTTTAGAAAGAGTCATAGTATATTGAACTCTCTCCTGAAGAGATTTTGTGGTACAATAGCTGGGGTCTGACAACTCATTTATATCACAAGGGGGGTGAAAGGCTCTCAACCGGCGACCTCTTATTAATTGAGATGGTGTTATAGCATTTAACTCATTCACGTCACTGTCAACATACGTCAAAGGTCTATCGTTAATGGAAGACTCGACCTCCACTACTATCGTATGTAACTCTTCGACAGTGACTAATGCTCTCCCTAACACTTTCCTCAGGCCGGCCTTCACGGTGCCAATCAATCTTTCCCAAATGGCGCCGAACCATGGTGCCCGTGCTGGAATGAATTGCCATTCACATTGATTTATATTCATATGTTCTGTTACCATTGGGTCATTCTTAATGTCATTCAGATACTTGGCTGTTACAGTGAATGTGGTAGCATTATCACTGAGAATGGTTTGAGGGAAACCTTGCCTACTCACGAATCGCCTAAATGCATACAAGAAACTTTGTCCAGTCAAATCCTCCACTATTTTGAGATGAATAGCTCTAGTGGTAGCACAGGTAAAAAGTACTATGTATGCTTTCTTTATTTCATTGGCTGTGCCTTTAACCCTTAGAGCTCCTGTGTAATCTACACCTGTTATTTGAAAAGGATCAGACTTGAGTTATTCTAAATGCAGGAAGTGGTGGTGAATTTACAGGAGAATAATGGCTCCCTTGATGTTTCTTACAGATCTTACATACCCTCAATACTTGTTTAGCGACTTGCCGCATTTTGGGGATCCACCATTTCTGTCGCATATAACTGACTGTGTGGTTCGTACCAAAATGATGATTTAACGCATGACATCTTTGAATTAAGAGTCGCGTAACATGATGTTTTCCAGATAGTAGGATAGGATATTTTAACATATCTTGGAATGTGGCCAATTGCAATCTTCCCCTACATTTTATCACACCATGCTCCATGTACAGTCCCAATTGCAACATTAGATTTGTATAGGAGTTTTTATCATCTTTTTTCATTAGTACTTTATATTCTTGAGGATAGGATTCTTTTTGCACCAATTTATACAGTTCAAGTTCTGCTGCTCTTAGTTCTTTCACGTTCAACCTCGGGTTGGTGGTGACAGCCGAACCCGAGATCTTCGCGCTCAAGTTATTTTTAAAGCGAAGTATCCATGCTAATACTCGCATACCTTTATCATAGCTACCAAATCTTTCCCATTCCATTAATTTTATTGGCTGTGGATTTATTGTAAGTATTGTGGCCTTTTCCGAGCAGTTGTCAATTTTACCGAATTTCATATCCTCTGGCCACTTATCGCGATGGGGTAACCATTGAGGTCCATGCCACCACAATGAGGATTCTTTGAGTTTTTCGGTAGGAATACCTCTTGTCAATTGATCTGCCGGATTATCCTTAGTAGACACATATCTTATTTGATTTACTGGAATGAGTGTTTTAATTTCTTCTACTCTATTTATTACATAGGCAGGTAATATTTTTTTTTTACTTTGGATCCAATGAAGTGCCACCTGGCTATCGCACCACAAATGGATATTTTTGAAGAGTATAACACCGTCATAGGCATCTTTAACAAATTTACTTAACCTAGCGGCCAACAGAACTGCTGTTAATTCTAATTTTGGGATAGTGACTGGTTTGATTGGTGCTACTTTAGCTTTGCCAATCACTAGATTACCAGATCCATTTACTATGTATACACAAGCACCATAAGCCATATTACTTGCATCTCCGAATACATGCATGTCTCCTTCCTGTATTAAGGTTAACACACGAGGGATTGTTATTTTACTCGCCTTGTGGAGCTCGGCGGTATGGCCTTCCCATTCTGTATTCATTACCTCTGGCAGGGGCTGATCCCAATCAAGTTTTGCTTTCCAGAGGTTTTGTAGGAAGATACGTGCTTTGATGGTGACTGGTAGTAGTAAACCTAATGGGTCGAAGAGCTGTGATACCATACTCAGACATTTGCGTTTGGTCACCCTGCCTTGGATTTCTGTGCGTAGATTAAATGAGAGGGAGTCTGATTTAGGTTCCCAATACAATCCTAGTATTTTGACTGGTCCCTTTTCTCCAGCTATAACCCCGTCCAAGTGCAGTTGTTGTTCTAGCTGAGGGCTGTTAGTGGTCCATTCACGCAGGTACAGATTGGCTTTCTTGAAGAGTTTTTGCACTTGCCAATAATATGCTAGTAAATCTTCCTCTTGATTAGCTGTTCCTTGCAGGTTGTCAATATATAAACCCCGCTTTATATCATCTTTCATCTCATTTGCTTCATCCAGATTATTTAAATGGTGTCTTATGGTTGCATTGAGAAGGAATTGAGAACATGTGGCTCCAAATAAAACTACTCTAAATCTGTAAATCAGAAAGTCTGATTCTGGATCTGAAGGATCTTTGGGCCATAAAAATCTTGTATAGTCTCGATCATCCTCATGCAATTGCACCATTAAGAAAGCTTTTTCTATGTCCGAGATGAATGCATATTTTTGACATCTGAATCTCATTAACACTTGCGCTAGATCGGGTACTAAGCTGGGACCAGTATATAGACAATCATTTAAACTGAGAGATTTTGAACTTATCCTTAGCAGAACAATCATAAACTACTCTAATCGGTGTTGTATTACTTTCCTTTTTCACACCATGATGTGAGAGATTATGAATATCCTGATGGTTTGTTTCTTTCGGTACTAATTCAATAAAACCTCTTTTCTCCTGTTCTTTAATTACTTGAGTGTATTGACTACAAAATACAGGATTTTTTTCGAATGACCTTTGTAATCCTCTCAGTCTGCCCAACGCCAAACCAAAATGACTAGGTAAATCTTCCTTATTATCTTTCCAAGGCAGATTGACCTTATATTGCTCAAGTACAGTATCATATGAGACTGAATCTTCAAATATCTTCATTGTCACAGCAACATCTTTAGATATTTCATTAGGTAATATTCCTATATGATCTAGTTCCCATAGTTTATTTAGATCATCAACGCATGGTGTGTGATCTATATTGCTTACATATACATCTATAGGACTGACTGCAACCTTGAGAATAGTAACTACTTCTACCCGAGTTTTATCATTGTTTCTATCCTGGTATTTACCACTTAGAGCAAACCCACAGATAGTCGGAATGAGTATTAACTCTCCTTCCTTTTTGTACCCAGGATGTACTATATCATAATAATAGTCAGCTCCTATCGGTAAGCCTATTTCCTTTGTTGTTGTCACCTTAGGATCTGCTAACTTGTACCCCTTAGTATTTATTTTTACAAGTTCTTTTTGCAAACCCTTAGAAGCAATATGTCCAGGTACCTTGTCTATAACCACAGCATTCATCCTTTTTACTCTACCCTTTTTAATATAACTCAAAGATACAATTTCATATGTTTTACTATCTTGAGTTTTGGTGAATCCTTCTAATTGTAAGGTTTCTTGTCTCACTTTAGAACACTGTAACGACGGTAGAGCTGACCGAAGTACAAATGTCCTTTGTGAGCATTGGTCAAGTAGAACCCGAACATTTATTACTTTGTCTTCCATACCCTTTAGTGGTAGCTGTAGGGTAGGAAGTATTACTTTGTGTTTATTGGTGACAATGGAGAAACTTTGACTTCCTTCAGTATTATCCACCTTTTCTTTTTGTATCACCCTTTTGGGATCAGTACACAGAGCATGGTAATGTTTGTTGCCACAATTACGGCAATTATTTATTTTGGGATTTAAACATACTTTGACTCCGTGATTTGCATCTAGACAACCCACACACAAGTTGAGTTGTTTAGCTCTTTTTACTTTACTCGCACCTTGTGGGTATTTTTTACATTTATACCAAAGGTGGTTATTGCCTTGACACAATTTACACTGATATTTATTTACTTGTTTCTCATTGATTGTCATCGTGCTGGTAGTGAATGGTGTTTCTGCAAATTGAGCACAAGTTGCTCCCTCCATAGAGAATATCTCAGTCTGTAACCTTGACAGGATAGCATCGACATCCAGGATTTTATCATGCAAGTCACGTTTAATTTGCTCCTTGATGGGGCTAGGTAGTTTGTTTAGCAACATCACCGCACAAAATTCATTCCTGGACATATCCTGAGCCTCCACAGATTTATACAGACTCTCAAAGTCTGCATAGAAATGTTTAAGATCTTCTATATTATTACGTGGAGTGTTCAACTGGCAAAGATTGGTTACAATGGCTAATTTGATTCGATCTATTTGTCCATAATGATCTATCAACAATTTTACAGCTGGGGCATAACTGATTGATTCTAGTTTAAACCCAGCTAGTAATTGCTTAGAGTCACCATCTAGTTGTCCTCTTAAGTAAGTTAATTTTTTAACCTCAGTTAATTCTGTATTTTTATCAATTGAGCAGGTGAATATATCCCAGAATCCCACCCATTGTGTGGGATCTCCGCTAAAGGTTGGCAGGGAAAGCTTGGGTAAATTGAATCCAGATTTATGAACTTTGGGAGCATCCCTGATGTCATTAGTCACATCCAATTCGTATAAGTATTGCTGAATTATTTCCTCATATTCACCATCCTTCAGCACTAATGCTTCAATCTCTTCTGGTTTCACTAGATCGTATATTCTCTCATTCAGCACATTTATGCGATCATGTAACGCAATTATTTGATTTCTTTTGGCTGTTATTTCTGATTTGGTGGCTTTTGTCATAAATTGCTCTAAATTACGACATGATGCAGTAATTCCACCTTTCGTTCCAGCCTTAATATTTTTCAACTTGATTAATTCCTCCATGATTTTAATCTACGTTAAGTTGTTATAAAAAATTAAGCTAACAACCCACGTTCCGCTATCTAGCCTATCCTCCTTCCTTGCAAACTAGCCTTTTATAGGCTTAGGCAAGGAAGACGCCATTTTGAGAGTCGCAGCAACGCATGTACAAATTTAAAGTAGGAGCCTGATGCGTGAGCGATGCAGACATTACGTTAATTGTGTACATAGATGCGGCAAAATCAGACTAGGAGAATGAAGTGAGTGGAACCAGCATCCGGTTCGAAGGACCATACATATATGATGACTAACCTCCGATAATCACCATAGAATTTCGCCAGCTTGCTCCCCGGTTGTTTGAATGCTGCCTTATACACAGCTATAACTAGTCCCTAATATATCTAATTTGAATTCATATAGTATAATAGGGACTTAGCGTGTATGTTGTAGTTATTGAGGCAGTCTGGGAGGTGCTGGCACTTAAAATTGTATATGTTGAAAATGATGAACTAGTGAAGGTGTTCTCTTCACGATGAAGGACGTCTCTCTAATCCTTTCCACATGCTTCCTCCTACCAGCATGATCTCACGCATGCACGCTACGATTCATATGACGTGTCGTAGTGATCCACACGATTGATTTAAATTCATTTTAAATTATGTGGATTTATTACTTTTACTTTAATTAATTACGTTATATTAATAATTATTCACAATTAATTAATAACGATATAAGCAAACAAAAATAGGATATTTAACAGCTGTAGAATTAATTCCACAGACCTTACATCAACATAACCCATCTTTATCTACTGTCGGGATCATTAATATCAGTTTAGTCCCGACACCGTGAACCATTAATCGAACCCACAGTCTCAAGGCCGCGAGTCGAGCAGTGTACCAAAGAACCAATGAGGGAGAAAGGTTAATAGACAATTGCTACATTTCAATGTCTTCAACTTCCTTTCAGACACATCAAGAGGTACGTCTGATCAACAACAACAACAACAAAAAAAAAAAAAGGTAAAAAAGAGTGGAGGAAGAAGAGAAGTAGGAAGGGGGAGGCGGGGAAGAGGAAATTGAGAGGAAGGTAAGAGAGGGAGGTAGGAGGGAGTAAAAGGAATGAAAGAGGAGAGAAAAGGAAGAGGAAGAAGGATAAGGAGAAGAGAAACATACAAAAAGAAAAGAAAACACTCAAAATTTGTCCCTCGCCATTATTTTTTATTTATTTATTTATTTGATTTATTTATTTTTTAAATTTCAAGCTCTAGCTGGGTCTTCATGGTCTCAAAGAATCGCTTATACTTTCTTATGTTGAAAATAAACCAATTAGGCCAAATATATGGACTTTTAGTTCTGATAAACGTAAATTTATTGATGTTGATTTTATTTGTTTACGTTTCTGGTTCAGTGGTCTAGCTCCTAATAGATTGCTTTAAAAGACATTGTAGACTCTGGAAAGTGAGTTAAATTACTCACTACATTGAAATAGCTGAACTTTACAAAAGTTTTTAATAAGTTAATATTTTTTTAATGTTTCTATTTACACATTTATTAATTTCATGCGTTCCCCTGTGGTTCCAGCTAACTGTTATGTGCCTGAAAAGGTAGAATATATATTGTAATATTTTTCAAAGGAAATCTGAAGTCGGAATGGGTACATGTTAAAGCCGTTTTATAAACTTATTATATTCAGTTTAGGCATTTCTTTGAAAAATGGTGAGGATGGATATGTTTTTATGCAGTTTTAATGCATCATCTTTCAGCGAATGGAATTACTAAATGAATGTGCGAGCTTTAGATTCTTAAAACTATGGCTCGATTTTTAATCCGTGGTGTGGCTCCAGGTAGTATGTACTATATAACACACAAACAGACGCACACACACAGGCTGTAGTAACTTGAATATCACACGCTATATATGTCAGCTTAAGAGCCACTGACTACATATATCATGTGAAAAGAAATAAAAGATCGGAGAAGCTTTAGATTTTTGCCTTGTACCAAAATAAAGATTCCCTTATTCAGCAGGTCAAAATACATTCCATCCATTCCATGATCCTAAAAGAGGCAAAGACTGGCAGATCACTCGCACAGTCAATCTTCTTTCTTGCTTCCTCT
This sequence comes from Callinectes sapidus, assembly GCA_020233015.1. Lineage (NCBI taxonomy): Eukaryota > Metazoa > Arthropoda > Malacostraca > Decapoda > Portunidae > Callinectes > Callinectes sapidus. Next base: position 1,650,351 of record CM035178.1, on the reverse strand, counting down.
CTCCCACCCTTTCTCTTCCACTCTCTATAGTGGTATACGATAAATGATATCATACTGATATATATATATATATATATATATATATATATATATATATATATATATATATATATATATATATATATATATATATATATATATCTATATATATA
>CM035178.1:1627707-1650099 GCA_020233015.1 Callinectes sapidus | reverse complement strand
CGAAGGATTTTAATAGGTAGCCTGAAGTAGTCAGAGGGGGGAGGAGAAGGAGGAACAAGCCCAGAATCGTACAAGGTAGAGTTATTAGCAAAGGTTTGAGCGAAGAGTTCAGCTTTAGAGATAGATGAGATGGCATTGGTGCCATCCGGTTGAACTAAAGGAGGGAAAGATGAAGAAGTAAAGTTGTTAAGAGATGTTTTTGGCTAGATGCCAGAAGTCTCGAGGTGAGTTATATCTGGAAAGATTTTGACACTTTTGTACCTCAAGCCGTGTGTGTGTGTGTGTGTGAGAGAGAGAGAGAGAGAGAGAGAGAGAGAGAGGGAGAGAGAGAGAGAGAGAGAGAGAGAGAGAGAGAGAGAGAGAGATGAGGAATAGTTACTAGTGTGATTTGAAGAAGGAAAAAAGGAAGGAAAGGCTGGGTTTTAAGGAAATTCAGGGAGAGAGAATAGTTACTAGTGTGATATGTATGGAAAAATATACAACATAGATACATAAACACACAGAAACGCCTTGCTCCTTCACTACGACAATTTTCCGATGGCGCAAAGATGGCAAGCCGAGTTTTCTCATCATTATATATATTTTAAGTAACGACAAGAACAACAACAACAACAACAACAACAACAACAACAACAACAACAACAACAACAATAATAATAATAACAATTATTATAATTTTTATTTTTTATTGAGAACAACGTTAAGATCTTTCCCAACCCAGAGTAACAGTATATAGAATTTGTCATTACTGATTAACGCTTGTATTTTTCATCTAACTTACTTCTTAACTTTATCCATCAGAATATTAAATTAGAAATATCTGAACACCTATCATAATGGTTCTACACACTCTAACGAACACCTATATATTTGTATTTACTTATCTAGATACATTACATATTAACTTCCTTTTTTAAGCATCAGAATATGAGCTCGGCCATTTCTGTCATAGGGGATTTGTACACATTCACAACATCTCTACAGTACACACACACACACATACACACACACACACACACTCAACCAGGCACGAGTCTCAACCCCTCACTACAACCAGTAAAAAGCATCACAACTCTTTAATTTACACAACGTACTGTTCTGACCCTCATCCACTACAGCTGTAAATAGAGGCTACTCCACAGAGAAAGAAGAAAATATGGTAATAATATTGTTACACGTGATCTGTACTTAGTTATTATTCAAAGTGTGGTAATTTATCAATGATTAAATGATTTCTTTATAAAGAGATTCATTGAATAATTGAAAGAGATTTCATTACATAAGATGGTGAAACAAACTAATCCAAATTGATATTCTTTAAGATATTTAAACGAAACGAAAATCCTTCTTCGGTCAAAAAAATAGCGAAATTTATCGTTAAAACATAAACAAAAAGAGGTCATCCTTCGGTCTTCAACATAAAATTCTTCCTTCGGTCACAATAAAATTCTTCCTTTGGTCAACATAAAATTCTTCATTTGGTCAACATAAAATTTTTCCTTCGGTCAACATAAAATTCATCCTTTGTTCATATACATGGCGGTCATCCTTCGGTCAACATAAAATTCTTCCTTCGGTAATCAACATAAAATTCTTCCTTTCGTTAAATACAAAGAGGTCATCCTTCGATCAACATAAAATTCATCCTTTGGTCATAAACATAAAATTCGTCCTTCGGTCATAAACATGGAGGTCATCCTTCGGTCATCAACATAAAAATCATCCTTTGTACATAAACATGGAAGTCATCCTTCAGTCATGAACATAAAAATCATCCTTTGTACATAAACATTGAGGTCATCCTTCGGTCAGAAACATAAAAATCATCCTTTGTACATAAACATGGAGGTCATCCTTCGGTCATAAACATAAAAATCATCCTTTGTACATAAACATTGAGGTCATCCTTCGGTCATCAACATAAAAATCATCCTTTGTACATAAACATGGAAGTCATCCTTCGGTCATCAACATAAAAATCATCCTTTGTACATAAACATGGAGGTCATCCTTCGGTCATCAATATAAAAACATCCTTTGTGCATAAACATGGAGGTCATCCTTCGGTCATCAACATAAAAATAATCCTTTGTACATAAACATGGAGGTCATCCTTTATTCCTACACAGAAAAGTCATCCTTTGATCCTATATAAGAGGAGGTCGTCCTTTGGTCATAAAAAATAAGAGGTCATCCTTTTGGTCATGCTGTAAACATTCATACTCTGGTCACAAGATGACCTCAATCCCTCTTTGGGTCAAGGAGTGTCCTGCGGGGCTGCGGTCACCCTTTCCTTGCATCTCGCCTACTTTGGGCAGCCTAGCAAAGGGCGCGCTTTCTCCTAGCCGGCGGCCTCGCCGGTGTCCCAGGGGCCGCCTAGCACGGGGACCGCTTTCCCCTTACCGGCCGCCTCCCCAAGTGTCCGTCACATCCTAGGGTGGGGGAAACCTGACAGGGGGAACGCTCCACCCCTGCCGGCCGCCTCGCCGGTGTCCTACAGCCCCACAGTTACGATCTCCTTGCCCCCCTCCCAGACAGGGAGGTCGAATACAGAGGGGGGATGCACACAGTGTCCTCTGGGCCCACTGTCACGATCTCCTTCTCCTCGGTAGGAGAAGTGGGGCCCACTGCCACTGTGCACCTCTCCCTGGCAGGAGGAGGGTGGTCTTCCTCGACCCTCCTCCCCCTCGCCAGGGGATCCTTCCTTCTGGCCGCGGCGAACCGCCGGGCCTTATCCCTGCTCCACTGGGCGAAGGCCGCCCTGGTGGAAGCCAGCCGCTGCTGATGGTCGGTCAGCTGCGGCTGGCCGTACACAAAACGGATTCCAAACAAGACCATGTTTGTTTCCGATTTGATATTCTAATTCGGTCAAGATGATCGAGTTTTGGGAGACGGTGAATCAAAACCTCCACAAAATGATGACTTTATCAAGGCGTCAAGTCAAATAAAGACAAGTTACAACACCAGCAACATCAAATATATGAACTACATTACATTACAATCCTTATTAGAATAACTAGAAGTATTACCAATCTATCAATAGAACTATAAAGATGCCCTTAAAAACATGAATGTCTTCAACTGAAACCTTTGCAAAATAGTGATGATGAGAGGGCCAAGCGTTTCAAAATACGCACCACCCTCACCTCTCTCTCTCTCTCTCTCTCTCTCTCTCTCTCTCTCTCTCTCTCTCTCTCTCTCTCTCACACACACACACACACACACACACACACACACAATAGAAAACAAATAAAACTGGGCTTAATGCTACCCGTTTTTTTATGCTTATATAAAAGAAATAAAATAAAAATAGCACCATCAAAAAGCCTGCTGCTTTAAACATGCTATACTGTTGAAAATATTTACATAAACAAATGAATAAATAGATAAGTAAATGAATAAGCAAACTCATCGCGCTACTAATCATAGTAACCAACTAATCAACCTTAACAATTAACAAAAGGAACATGAATGACAAGCACAGGGAAAAAAAAAAAAAAAAACTTCCTTCGTCACGACGAAGAAAAAAAAAGATAAAAAAAGGAAAAAAATATACCAATCTTGTTACGTCATTAAAAAAAAAAAAGATTTGATAGAGTTACACCGCCGTAATAACGAGATTTCGCTACAATGGAAGGTCTGGGGAACGTAGCATTATGTCTCCTACACTGAAAGCTAAGTACCGTGTATGATGACCAACCTCCGATAATCACCATAGAATTTCGCCAGCCTGCTCCCCGGTTGTTTGGTTGCTGCCTTACACACAGCTATAACTGATCCCTAATATATCTACTTTGAATTCATTTAGTATAATAGGGACTTAGCGTGTATGTTGTAGTTGTTGAGGCAGTCTGGGAGGTTGAAAGGATGGACTAGTGAAGGTGTTCTCTTCACTATGAAGGACGTCTCTCTAATGTTTTCCACACGCTTCACTCCTTCCAGCGTGATCTCACGCATGCGCGCTACGACTCATATGACGTGTAATAGTGATCCACATGATTGATGTAAATTCATTTTATATTATGTGGATTTATTATTTTTACCTTAATTAATTACGTTATATTAATAATTATTTACAATTAATCAATAACGATATAAGCAAACAAAAAATAGGATATTTAACAGCTGTAGAATTAATTCCACAGACCTTACATCAACATAACCCATCTTTATATACTGTCGGGATCATTAATATCAGTTTAGTCCCGACACATTCCGCCACCACAATTATATACAAACATTTTATACAAATATTACAACAAGTCCTGCGATAATTTCATTCTCCAAAGATCTGCGGAGTGTGTTGCCGCCCGACGAGAGGGACGCTGGTGACAGGCGGTCCCTTGTCGTACGACATCGGAGGTATCAGAAACAGTCTCCGCTAAATCTTGCTCCAGAGGATATAGCTTGATAACGGGACGAGTGTTCATGCCTAGAGATGTCTTTAATGTAGCAACTCTAATCAACCCATCCCTCCCCGCATGTAGGCCGGTGATTTTACCTAGTTTCCACTGCAATCGTGGTCCGTCATGTTGAATTAAGACAATGTCCCCGGCTCTTGGCCAAGTATCATTATTATCCTTAATTAAACATTTGTGTGATTCCCTCAGCGCTAATAAGTACTCACTCACCCATCACTTCCACAGGTTTTTAGAAAGAGTCATAGTATATTGAACTTTCTCCTGAAGAGATTTTGTGGTACAATAGCTGGGGTCTGACAACTCATTTATATCACAAGGGGTGTGAAAGGCTCTCAACCGGCGACCTCTTATTAATTGAGATGGTGTTATAGCATTTAACTCATTAACGTCACTGTCAACATACGTCAAAGGTCTATCGTTAATGAAAGACTCGAACTCCACTACCATCGTATGTAACTCTTCGACAGTGACTAATGCTCTCCCTAACACTTTCCTCAGGCCGGCCTTCACGGTGCTAATCAATCTTTCCCAAATGGCGCCGAACCATGGTGCCCGTGCTGGAATGAATTGCTATTCACATTGATTTATATTCATATGTTCTGTTACCATTGGGTCTTTCTTAATGTCATTCAGATACTTGGCTGTTACAGTGAATGTGGTAGCATTATCACTGAGAATGGTTTGAGGGAAACCTTGCCTACTCACGAATCGCCTAAATGCATACAAGAAATTTTGTCCAGTCAAATCCTCCACTATTTCGAGATGAATAGCTCTAGTGGTAGCACAGGTAAAAAGTACTATGTATGCTTTCTTTATTTCATTGGCTATGCCTTTAACCCTTAGAGCTCCTGTGTAATCAACACCTGTTATTTGAAAAGGATCTGACTGAGTTATTCTAAATGCAGGAAGTGGTGGTGAATTTACAGGAGAATAATGGCTCCCTTCATGTTTCTTACAGATCTTACATACCCTCAATACTTGTTTGGCGACTTGCCGCATTTTTGGGATCCACCATTTCTGTCGCATATAACTTACTGTGTGGTTCGTACCAAAATGATTTAACGCATGACATCTTTGAATTAAGAGTCGCGTAACATGATGTTTTCCAGATAGTAGGATAGGATATTTTAAAATATCTTGGAATGTGGCCAATTGCAATCTTTCCCTACATTTTATCACACCATGCTCCATGTACAGTCCCAATTGCAACATTAGATTTGTATAGGAGTTTTTATCATCTTTTTTCATTAGTACTTCATATTCTTGAGGATAGGATTCTTTTTGCACCAATTTATACAGTTCAAGTTCTGCTGCTCTTATTTCTTTCACGTTCAACCTTGGGTTGGTGGTGACAGCCGAACCCGAGATCTTCGCGCTCAAGTTATTTTTAAAGCGAAGTATCCATGCTAATACTCGCATACCTTTATCATAGCTACCAAATCTTTCCCATTCCATTGATTTTATTGGCTGTGGATTTATTGTAAGTATTGTGGCCTTTTCCGAGCAGTTGTCAATTTTACCGAATTTCATATCCTCTGGCCACTAATCGCGATGGGGTAACCATTGAGGTCTATGCCACCACAATGAGGATTCTTTGAGTTTTTTGGTAGGAATACCTCTCGTCAATTGATCTGCCGGATTATCCTTAGTAGACACATATCTTATTTGATTTACTGGAATGAGTGCTTTAATTTCTTCTACTCTATTTATTACATAGGCAGGTAATATTGTTTTACTTTGGATCCAATGAAGTGCCACCTGGCTATCGCACCACAAATGGATATTTTTGAAGAGTATAACACCGTCATAGGCATCTTTAACAAATTTACTTAACCTAGCGGCCAACAGAACTACTGTTAATTCTAATTTCGGGAAAGTGACTCGTTTAATTGGTGCTACTTTAGCTTTGCCAATCACTAGATTACCAGATTTATTTACTATGTATACACAAGCACCATAAACCATATTACTTGCATCTCCGAATACATGCATGTCTCCTTCCTGTATTAAGGTCAACACATGAAGGATTGTTATTTTACTCGCCTTGTGGAGCTCGGCGGTATGGCCTTCCCATTCTGTATTCATTACCTCTGGCAGGGGCTGATCCCAATCAAGTTTTGCTTTCCAGAGGTTTTGTAGGAAGATACGTGCTTTGATGGTGACTGGTAGTAGTAAACCTAATGGGTCGAAGAGCTGTGATACCATACTCAGACATTTGCGTTTGGTCACCCTGCCTTGGATTTCTGTGCGTAGATTAAATGAGAGGGAGTCTGATTTAGGTTCCCAATACAATCCTAGTATTTTGACTGGTCCCTTTTCTCCAGCTATAACCCCGTCCAAGTGCAGTTGTTGTTCTAGCTGAGGGCTGTTAGTGGTCCATTCACGCAGGTACAGATTGGCTTCCTTGAAGAGTTTTTGCACTTGCCAATAATATGCTAGTAAATCGTCCTCTTGATTAGCTGTTCCTTGCAGGTTGTCAATATATAAACCCCGCTTTATATCATCTATCATCTCATTTGCTTCATCCAGATTATTTAAATGGTGTCTTATGGCAGCATTGAGAAGGAATTGAGAACATGTGGCTCCAAATAAAACTACTCTAAATCTGTAAATCAGAAAGTCTGATTCTGGATCTGAAGAATCTTTGGGCCATAAAAATCTTGTACAGTCTCGATCATCTTCATGCAATTGCACCATTAAGAAAGCTTTTTCTATGTCCGAGATGAATGCATATTTTTGACATCTGAATCTCATTAACACTTGCGCTAGATCGGGTATAAGTTGGCGCCAGTATATAGACAATCATTTAAACTGAGAGATTTTGAATTTATCTTAGCAGAACAATCATAAACTACTCTGATCGGTGTTGTATTACTTTCCTTTTTCACACCATGATGTGAGAGATAATGAATATCCTGATGGTTTGTTTCTTTTGGTACTAATTCAATAAAACCTCTTTTCTTTTGTTCTTTAATTACTACAAAATACAGGATTTTTTCGAATGACCTTTGTAATCCTCTCAGTCTGCCCAACGCCAAACCAAAATTACTAGGTAAATCTTCCTTATTATCTTTCCAAGGCAGATTGACCTTATACTTCCAAAGTACAGTATCATATGAGACTGAATCTTCAAATCTCTTCTTTGTCACATCAACATCTTTAGATATTTCATTAAGTAATATTCCTATATGATCTAGTTCCCATAGTTTATTTAGATCATCAACGCATGGTGTGTGATCTATATTGCTTACCTATACATCTATAGGACTGACTGCAATCTTGAGAATAGTAACTACTTCTACCTGAGTTTTATCATTGTTTCTATCCTGGTATTTACCACTTAGAGCAAACCCACAGATAGTCGGAATGAGTATTAACTCTCCTTCCTTTTTGTACCCAGGATGTACTTTATCATAATAATAGTCAGCTCCTATCGGTAAGCCTATTTCCTTTGTTGTTGTCACCTCAGGATCTGCTAACTTGTACTCCTTAGTATCTATTTTTACAAGTTCTTTTTGCAAACCCTTAGAAGCAATATGTCCAGGTACCTTGTCTATAACCACAGCATTCATCCTTTTTAATATAACTCAAAGATACAATTTAATATGTTTTACTATATTGAGTTTTGGTGAATCCTTCTAATTGTAAGGTTTCTTGTCCCACTTTAGAACACTGTAACGACGGTAGAGCTGACCGAAGTACAAATGTCCTTTGTGAGCATTGGTCAAGTAGAGCCCGAACATTTATTACTTTGTCTTCCATACCCTTTAGTGGTAGCTGTAGGGTAGGAAGTATTACTTTGTGTTTATTGGTGACAATGGAGAAACTTTGACTTCCTTCAGTATTATCCACCTTTTCTTTTTGTATCACCCTTTTGGGATCGGTACACAGAGCATGGTAATGTTTGTTGCCACAATTACGGCAATTATTTATTTTGGGGTTTAAACATCCTTTGACTCCGTGATTTGCATCTAGACAACCCACACACAAGTTGAGTTGTTTAGCTCTTTTTACTTTACTCGCACCTTGTGGGTATTTTTTACATTTATACCAAAGGTGGTTATTGCCTTGACACAATATACACTGATATTTATTTATTTGTTTCTGATTGATTGTCATCGTGTTGGTAGTGAATGGTGTTTCTGCAAATTGAGCATAAGTTGCTCCCTCCATAGAGAATATCTCAGTCTGTAACCTTGACAGGATAGCATCGACATCCAGGATTTTATCATGCAAGTCACGTTTAATTTGCTCCTTGATGGGGCTAGGTAGTTTGTTTAGCAACATCACCGCACAAAATTCATTCCTGGACATATCCTGAGCCTCCACAGATTTATACAGACTCTCAAAGTCTGCATAGAAATGTTTCAGATCTTCTATATTATTACGTGGAGTGTTCAACTGGCAAAGATTGGTTACAATGGCTAATTTGATTCGATCTATTTTTCCATAATGATCTATCAACAATTTTACAGCAGGGGCATAATTGATTGATTCTAGTTTAAACTCAGCTAATAATTGCTTAGCTTCACCCTCCAGTTGTCCTCTTAAGTAAGTCAGTTTCTGAACATCAGTCAATTTTGTATTTTTATCAACTGAGCATGTGAATATATCCCAGAATCCCACCAATTGTGTGAGATCTCCGCTAAAGGTCGGCAGGGAAAGCTTGGGTAAATTGAATCCAGATTTATGAACTTTGGGAGCATCCCTGACGTCATTAGTAACATCCAATTCGTATAAGTATTGCTGAATTATTTCCTCATATTCACCATTCTTCAGCACTAATGCTTGGCGCCTACTTGTTTACACTGTTGACTAGAGCTCCGAGAATAATCAAGATTTAGAGCAGTTTCCAGAGCCTTTACGGACACAGGACCTACGCAAAATTAAGATTTCTGTTAACTAGCCAGGACTGTGTTAAGTAAGAGTTCTTTTGGACTCTGTCAAAATAGCCAGGTGAAAGATATACCGTGGCAGAAAGTCACCCCTTGACCATTTTCTCCATTTCTGCGCATGCGCAGTAGAACTCCAACGACGTCACGAGTGACATTACCATACGTCAGAGTTCAAAGGTGAGTCCTGCTTCATTCACATTGAGTTATGGATGCAACAATACTGAAAACCATGCTCGACTCTCAAGAGCGAGCGTTCAACTCAGCTTTGGAGATCATTGTGAAGCAAATGAATGACCAAATAAATAAACTGGAGGGCAAGGTACTTGATTTGACAAACAGCCTGGAATTTACGCAACGAGAGATTGATGATCTAAAGTCCAAGGCAAAGGAGCATGAAAAACAACAGGAGGCGAATGATATTAAATTAAATCAACTACATGATTCAAGTTGAGTCATCAAATAAAATAATCAAAGAATTAGAAGAAAGAATCAACCATCAAGAAGATTATAGCAGAAGATTATACGCATCAGCGGTATGGAAGAGCGGGGCAGGTCAGAGACCTGGGAGCAGACGGCAGTTGCAGTGACAACGCTACTGGAGGAGAACATGGAGTAGTTACCAGGACTCGTGTTGGAGCGAGCTCATAGGGTCGGGCCGCGCCGGGAGGGCAAGCCTCGTCCTATTGTGGCTCGCTTTCTGCGCTACAGTGATCGCGAGGCTGTCATCAGGAATGGAAGGAAGCTGAGAGGCACGAACATATTTGTTAATGAAGACCTCTGCGCAGCATCGCAAGCAAAAAAGAGCTCCCAATTCCCCCTGTTAAAGCAAGCACGAGCGCTGGGGAAGATTGCGTTCTTCCGTCACACAAAGCTGATTATTCGGGAGAGAAATGAAGACAATTCGGCTGGACAGAGTCCACTGCCAATGAATGAGGAGGGTGCAGTTGGTGGTGCGGTGGGTGACAGCCGGGACAGGGCTGGGTCTGCTACTGAAGGTGCTGTTACCGGCACTCAGGTGGCAGGTGCCTGGTCTGGTGGTATTGGAAGGGTGGAAGCTCTCCCGTGCTCCTCTGCGGGGCGCCCAAGTGGTTCCCACTCACAGTCTCCTGCTGCATCTACTGCCTCTTCACAGCGTAATCCCGCCAAGAGGACCATGAGGAGCTCCATCAAGAAGTAGTAGTGTCACATTGACGATGCTACTAAGGGTAAAGATCTGCTCTTAATTGTCAATTCATGGATATTGAGCAATATTTACCTTTTTCTACTATAAATGATGCTGACCTCATCAATCTTATTCAACATGATAATCACAATTATACATTAAACGTAATTAACACAATGATATATTGTAATAATGACTTTAATCTCTCTAACGATAGTGCTGATCACCTAAATGAACCAATAGTACCTCAACCAGAATGTGATTATAATTTTTGTTCTGATGAAATAAGTCACAAGTTCCCTAGCAATAGTTTAAAGATATTGTCATTTAACATTAGTAGTGTTCCTAAACACTTGGAATCATTCTTTGATCAGTGTATAAATCCATCTGGTATCCTATTTGATGTTATTGGATTGTGTGAAACTCGTCTCAATAGCAATATATGTAATCTCTACAAATTGAATAGGTATTCTTCATATTTTCAGAATAAGTCAACACAAAGTGGAGGTGTCTGTATATATTTGCATGATAATTTTCAAGGTGTCAAAATTAACAATGCCTGCTTGCAATTTCCCCACATTGAATCGTTATTTATTGAAATACTAAAACCCTTTCATTATATAGTAGGAATAATAAATAGACCCCCTAATTCATTATTCAATAATTTTCTTGAATCTATGGAAAATATTTTGGAATTATTATCAAACATAAATGCAAAATGTTATACAATGGACGACTTTAATATTAAATTACTAAATATGAATGATAAAGTTGTCAATTACACAAACTTATTCTAATCATACACTTTTTTTCAAACAATCATAAAACCAACTAGTTACTAGTAAGTCTGCAACATTAATTGATCATATATGGACCAACAACATGCAAAACTATATAAAAAGCGGCATTTTTTACACGTCAATAAGTGATCATTTCCCTTCTATGAAGTTAGGTGTTCTGAGCCGTCTTCGCCACTTTTTCCCACCTCCCCAACTGCTAACTCTATACAGGGGACTCATCCGCCCATGTATGGAGTATGCTTCACATGTTTGGGGAGGCTCCACTCATACAGCTCTTTTGAACAGGGTGGAATCAAAATCTTTTCGTCTTATCAACTCCTCTCCTCTGACTGACTGTCTTCAGCCTCTTTCTCATCGCCGCAATGTTGCCTCTCTTGCTCTCTTTTACCGCTATTTTCATGCTAGCTGCTCTTCAGATCTCGCTAACTGCGTGCCTCCCCTGCTCCCGCGGCCTCGCTGCACAAGACTTGCTTCTTCCTCTCACCCCTATTCTGTCCACCTCTCTAATGCAAGAGTTAACCAGTATTCTCAGTCTTTCATCCCTTTCTCTGGTAAACTCTGGACCTCTCTCCCTGCCTCTGTATTTCCACCTGCCTATGACTTGAACTGTTTCAAGAGAGAGGTATCAAGACACTTATCCCATTCTTCTTTTGGCTACCGATTATGGACTTTCCAGGGACCGGCACTAGAGTGGGCTATTTTGTTTGATTTTTGTTGCCCTTGGCCGCCTCCCTTCTACATAGAAAAAAAAAAAAAAAACTGTATTCTTAATGCCTGATTACAATAATACATCATATATACACCTTTCTAAGAGAATATATGATAATGCCAAAATTAAAGCTTTCAAAGATGATTTAAAAACTTATAATTGGAGGTTCGAACTTGGTAATACTGAAGGAGTTGACGATATTTTTTATTCGTATATGAATAAATTTCAATGTCTCTATAATGATCACTTTCAAATAAAATCGTTTGTAATAAAAGAAAAACACTATGGGAAGCCGTATATAACACCAGGGATTATAAGATCCATAAAACATCGTAATAAATTACAGAAGTTTTATGGTAAGTGGCCATTAACTTATGAAACACAATTCAAGAAATATAAAAACATGTTAACTAAAATCGTTAGAACAGCCAAGGAGGATTACTTAAAATCCAAACTAAAGCAAGAGTCAGGTAATGTAAAAAAGACTTGGATTACTGTTAATAACATAATTGATAAGAATCGTTCAAATTTACCATCTTCTGTAAACTTTCATGATAAAATAATTTCAAATAATGAAGGCATTGCTGAGGAATTTAATAATTATTTCACCAATACTGCTAGTATATTAGCCACAGACATCAACCCAGCTACTGTTCCTTTTGAATAATTTCTACCAGATCCGGTACCTTATTCATTTTTTTCTTAAACCGACCTCAGAACAAGAGATTTTAGAAGTCATTAAAAATGTCAAAATCACATCTGGATACGATGACATTGATATCAAAGTAATTAAGGCGTGTAGTGAAGTAATATCTCCATTTCTTGAATTTATTGTAAATAAATGTTTTAGGGAAGGACATTTTCCAAGAAAACTGAAAATTGCAAAAATTATTCCTATATATAAGAAAGGAGATAAATTGAGTCATGCCAATTACAGACCTGTTTCCATCCTTCCAAGTCTTAGTAAGATCATAGAAAAATTATTTGCTACTAGATTAACCGATTATTTTACTCAATTTTCATTATTAAGTGAACGTCAGTATGGTTTCAGGCCCAAATATTCCACTGAGTTAGCAATTCATCAACTTTCACAAAATATTTACGACACCCTAGATAATAAGCAATATCAAATAACAGTTCTTTGTGATCTAAGTAAAGCTTTTGACACAGTATCTCATAATATTCTGTTACATAAATTATATAATTATGGTATTCGGGGGAAGGCAAATGACTTTCTGAGAAGTTACTTAAGTGATAGGAATCAATATACAGTGTACAAGAATGTTTCATCTTCCTTTAAACAAGTTATTTGTGGGGTTCATCAGGAGTCAATTTTGGGGCCATTTTTATTCCTAGTTTATATCAATGATATGGTTCGCATAAGTGAACAAAATAAGATTTATATTGTTTGCCGATGATACAACAATATTCATCCAGGGACAAAATATTACTGAAATGGTAGCTACATTGAATAATGAATTAACAAAATTATCTAACTGGATAAGAAGTAATCAACTGACTATTAACATTTCTAAAACATTTTTTATGGTGTCATGTGGCTCAAATACTAATTTAGATAACATAAATGTTAAGATAGATAACAATGTGTTGAGTAAAGTTAATTGTATAAAATTTTTAGGTGTAGCCATTGATGAAAAGTTGACGTGGAAACCACATTTGATGAATTTATATACTAGAATATCTCAGATCACAGGAGTTTTATATAAGATAAGAAATTGTTTACCTCAAGATATTATGAGAATTGTCTACATATCAATAGTTTACCCACATTTATTATATTGCGGGGGAGCTTTTAAGACACTTCTAGATGCTTTGTCCATTGCACAGAAAAAGATTATTCGAGTCATGTATTTCAAATCAAAATATGAACACACTAACCCCCTTTTTAGTGAACATAAACTTACAAAACTTTGACATTATTCAATTACAAACATGTCTATTTGTATACAAATCTTTGCATGTTTTTCCTAATAACACAAACTTTGAGTTTCCATCTCATAACATTAATACAAGAAGACCTATAGATGTAAAAACACCCCAATGTAGGACTGTTCATGCCCAGCGTAGTGTGAGTGTAAGGGGAGCAAAAGCCTGGAACAACCTTAACCAAGACATTAAGTCTATTCATTCTTTCAATCTATTCAAAACTAAAATGAAATCATTGATATATAATAACTATGAACACTGAACACGTATAAAATATTTTGCATTTGTATGTGTTTATACATCAGGGTATTGATGTGTATATGTATGTATATGCACGTATGTGTATAGATGTTTTAGATGTGTGTTTCTATTTTAGCAATGTATTATATCTATATGTATGCATATAGGGGTATTGTATTCTTGTTATCTGTTTATGAATTTATTTTGATGGTGTCATATGTATGAGTATATGTATGACGCTAGTTGTCAGTGTTTATGTACGTATATCTGTATATATTTGTATGTAACCATTATATTTAATTTTGGTGTTTATGTAATTTCTATACTAATGTATAGCTTAGACGCTTACTTTGTAATGGATTTGTTATAAGCTCAGTCAGCTAGTTAAACAAGCGTGCAAACTTTTATTATATAACTTCTCAGGTCTGTATAAAAGCTTCGGCTTAACGGACCTGGCCTGATTCTTATCAGTTATTATTTTATATAATTATGTTTTTTTTTCTGTGAAAAAGGCCAATAAAGATATCAACATCAATATCAATATCAATCTCTTCTGGTTTTACTAGATCGTATATTCTCTCATTCAGCACACTTATGCGATCATGTAACGCAATTATTTGATTTCTTTTGGCTGTTATTTCTGATCTGGTGGCTTTTGTCATAAATTGCTCTAAATTACGACATGATGCATTAATTCCACCTTTCGATCCAGCCTTAATATTTTTCAATTTAACTAATTCCTCCATGATTTTAATTTACGTTAAGTTGTTATAAAAAATTAAGCTAACAACCCACGTTCAGTATCTAGCCTATCCTCCTTCCTTGCAAACTAGCCTATTACCGGCTTAGTCAAGGAAGACGCCATTTTGAGAGTCGCAGCAACGCATGTACAAATTTAAAGTAGGAGCCTGATACGTGAGCGCTGCAGACATTACGTTAATTGTGTACATAGATGCGGCAAAATCAGGCTAGGAGAATGAAGTGAGTGGAACCAG
Source organism: Callinectes sapidus (assembly GCA_020233015.1). Taxonomy (NCBI): domain Eukaryota; kingdom Metazoa; phylum Arthropoda; class Malacostraca; order Decapoda; family Portunidae; genus Callinectes; species Callinectes sapidus. The sequence goes on along the minus strand of CM035178.1, from coordinate 1,634,930 downwards.
CATCCGGTTCGAAGGACCAAATATGATGACTAACCTCCGATAATCACCATAGTATTTCGCCAGCTTGCTCCCCGGTTGTTTGAATGCTGCCTTATACACAGCTATAACTGATCCCTAATATATCTAATTTGAATTCATATAGTATAATAGGGACTTAGCCTGTATGTTGTAGTTGTTGAGGCAGTCCGGGAAGTGCTGGCACTTAAAATTGTAGATGTTGAAAGGATGGACTAGTGAAGGTGTTCTCTTCACTATGAAAGACGTCTCTAATGTTTTCCACACCGTGTGGACAAAACTAAAATATCCCAGATGTCCTGCCTATAATCTCCCAGACCAGCTTAAAAAACCCAAGCTTTTTTTTATGTATGAAAATGCACGTGATACTTATTTTACTTACTTTTTGGTGCAGGAGAATTATTGGATGTAAACTTGTGTCTTCTCCATACTGCTGGTAACTTGAGTCTCTTCGGCAGGATACAGTGTTGCCTCACTTGCCTGTTGATTGCTGCTACACTTAACACCATAATGCTGACGAATTTTGCTACTTTTCAAATCACTGATGAGACTTTTTGATGGTTTCCACTCATAACATGGGACCTCTTGCCGAGCCATGGCCTGTTTCGCAAACAACCGGCTGGCAGTAGTGTGGGTTAGCAACCTGTTTGTTTTCTTGGTTTTTATCAAGTTCATCTGTGAGAACAGTCTCTCGACAGCAACAGAAGAGTGAGGGAGTACTAGGAGATCACACATGAATTTTGACAAGTCAAATTTAGGTTTATTATTACCATCAGTAATTCCACGCAGTTCATGCCAAAAACATGTTGGTGATTGATTTAGATACTGCAGGCTTGATCTAGCATGATACATGTCCTCCCACTGTTCTTGCAGAGAATCAAGTTCTTCTTCCTTGATGAGAGTAGGGAAGTGAACTGCCAGTTTTGGAATAACCCCGATTCTTCCTTGTGGAGACAATGCAACTTTGGGATCCAGAATCTTGAGTAATGCCAAAACACTTTGCTCATCAAAAGGAAAGCGCTTTTGCATCTCCACACAAAGTTCAACCAAAAATCTTTGACAGTCACTCCGAAACCTGCTTTCATTCTCTTCTATTGGCTCTTTAATCAAGAAAGTGTCACATCTTCCACCGAGTCTAATGTGGTGTAAATCCAAATGCAATGATTTATCTGCAGGATTTATCTCAGACAGTTTCTTTGATTCAAGCACTTCTGGCTTGATGAACATCCCCAGTATGCTGCGATACTCATCAGAGATTGTAGAATATAGAACACTAAGTCTGAAGTACTCTGACTGAAATTCACAGTTCATTCTATCTACCTTTCCAAGAACGTAGTTAAGAAACAGCAGCATGTGCTTCGTGCCTCGATTTATCATTACTTCATGTATGTGAGCAGCCCCATCAAACTTGTTACTTTTTTATTCTGTTTGGAAGAACAATTGCAGTGCATCCCATTGTTCTACAATACGAGAAATTGCCTGGTTTGTGATAGCTTCAAAATTTTGTGCTTAGGACTATGAACAACTTCCTGGATCATGCTGAACTCATGCTGACGTTTGCTGCTCCTTGAGAAATAACAGCAAACATTTCTCAAAAATTCTTCCAGATATGAAGGCAAACGAGCACAAGCATAGCTTGAACATAGTGCAAATGAATGACAAACGCACCCAAGAACGAACACTGATGGAAGGTCATTTTTCAAAAGGGCCTGAAATCCATTATTTACCCCCATCATAGTCGAGCAATTGTCACATGCAAGGCCGATTAAATTGGTAAGTGGAATCTCCTTCCTTGCAAACAGTTCTTTCACTGCCTTGTACAAGCCTTCAGCACTCGGATCATCAACCTCCACAATGTCTAACAGCGCGTCTGTCACTTTACACTTTGACTTGTCAAAAAATCTCACCATTACAGCATGCACTTGAGACACTGACACATCGGTACTTTCATCAATCATGAGAGAAAACTTATTTTCTCTGCATATCTTTGCAATTTCTTTACTTTCTTCCAGAGCAATTCCTTCTTGCATAACATATAACGCTTTTGTCTTTTTCATAGCTATTTTCTGGGCGACGTCACACTTTGGGAACATTTTCTTGACCAACTCTGTCAGATGGTCAGCTTAACTGAAGGGCATCCCGTGTTCAGCCATGAATGCTGCAAGTAGCAACTCAGCATTTGCAACTTCGTCTGGAGGGTCCTCTGTTTTTTTCTTAGAAAAAAACTGCTGCATTTTTATGCTGCCTTTTTTTGCTGCTACGTTTTTTGTGTGCTTAGCTGAAGACTTATGGATGAGTAGCCCACTTTTGTTTGTGTTGTGAAATTTGCATTCACATACACTACACAAAGCAGCATATTTGTCACTTTCATCAGGTTTGAGCCAGTCTTTAAACTCGGGTTCTTTTAGCCACTCTGCATTGAATCCTTGGTGATACCCCGGCTTCCTTTTTTTCTTTGGTGGAGTGTTTTGTCCACTTGTCCCGGGATTATCCGGGTCACTATCACTCATTGCTGCTGGTAGAAAATTCCAAAACAATCCTCTATTACTGCCGTGACACTTGTTTGCCTGGTGGCTGCGCGCGACTGACTGTCGCTTGAGACAACTGTAGACCACTTCCCTCCCTCCGTATATACGTGGTATATACATGTTTAATACGCGTCTCGGCCCTTTTCCTCACTACGTACGTGTATGGAGTCTGTAGCGACGGTGCCACTTCCTATGTTATCTCCTCATTGATGTGTGTGTGTGTGTGTTTGTGTGTGTGTGTGTGTGTGTGTGTGTGTGTGTGTGTGTGTATGTGTGTGTGTGTGTGTGTTAATAATGTTTTTTTTTTTCTTTAAAAGAAAATATATCTATATTTTATATATCTAAGGGCTATTAGACATTTTCGGATTCAGACTAAAAAATAACTCAGATCCAAGAGATTTTTAAAATAAATATCCAAGAACCCCAGACAAGAGCTGAAAACCCCAGATCTAGTATAAAAACCCAAGCTGTGGCAAGCCTGTGACCACACGCTTCACTCCTTCTAGCGTGATCTCACGCATGCGCGCTACGACTCATATGACGTGTCGTAGTGATCCACACGATTGATGTATATTCATTTTAAATTATGTGGATTTATTATTTTTACCTTAATTAATTACGTTATATTAACAATTATTTACAATTAATCAATAACGATATAAGCAAGCAAAAAATAGGATATTTAACAGCTATAGAATTAATTCCACAGACCTTATATCAACATAACCCATCTTTATCTACTGTCGGGATCATTAATATCAGTTTAGTCCCGACACCGTGAACCATTAATCGAACCCACAGTCTCAAGGCCACGAATCGAGCAGTGTACCAAAGAACCAATGAGGGAGGAAGGTTAATAGACAATTGCTACCTTTCAATGTCTTCAACTTCCTTTCAGACACATCAAGAGGTACGTCTGATCAACAACAACAACAAAAAAATAAAAAGGTAAAAAAGAGTGGAGGAAGAAGTGCAGTAGGAAGGGGGATGCGGGGAAGAGGAAATCGAGAGGAAGGTAAGAGAGGGAGGTAGGAGGGAGGAAAAGGAATGAAAGAGGAGAAGAGGAAGAGGAAGAAGGATAAGGAGAAGAGAAACATACAAAAAGAAAAGAAAAACACTGAGGATGTATCGGAAAAAAGAGAATCACCAAGAATAGAAGGTAAGAGAGGGAGGTAGAAAAAATAAAAGGAGTGAGAGAGAGAGAGAGAGAGAGAGAGAGAGAGAGAGAGAGAGAGGAGAAAAGAGGAAGAGGAGGAAGGATAAGGAGAAGAGAAGGATAAAAACACTCAAGATGTATCACAATAGAGCGAATCACCTAGAATTGAAAGTGAGAGAAAGAGCTAGGAGGAAATAAAAGGAGTGTGTGAGAAAGGAGAAAGGAGGAAGAGGAGGAAGGAAGAGAAGGCTAAGAAAAAAAAAACACTGAGAATGTATCGGAATAGAGCGAATCACCAAGAATAGAAGGTGAAGAAGAGAGCTAGGAGGAAATAAAAGGAGAGTGTGAGAAAGGAGAAAGGAGGAAGAGGAGGAAGAAGGAAGAGAATGATAAAAAAACCCCACTGAGGATATACCAAAATAGAGCGAATCACCAAGAATGGAAGCACAGGAATACACAGACAGGACTCAGCATGGTATTCTGTCCCCGGCAACCTTTCCTTACTCTCCTCCTTCCACCGCTGCCAGAATAACTAGTGAGCGAAAAGTCCCTCAGTCAAAGCAGAGAGGAAACATCAAGGGCTTTTGAGTTTTTCAGTCCCGTCTATTTTATTATTATTTTGAGCCTGATGAGAGTGGCCTTGTGACAGACAGGTGGCAGCGGATGGCAGGTGATGGGTGGAGTGATGCTGTAATGGGTATCAGTTGCAGGGGCGTACTCATGAAAGGGGCGCGTATGAGAGAGAGAGAGAGAGAGAGAGAGAGAGAGAGAGAGAGAGAGAGAGAGAGAGAGAGAGAGAGAGAGAGAGAGAGAGAGAAAGTTTTTAACTCGTGTATTTTGATATTTCATTTCCAAGGTTTGGGTTGATGGCGCAAGTATTGTGCCACCTGTGCATATAGAACATTCATTACGTTCTTGAATATCTTTGTATAAGTGCTCCTCTTTCTCTGCTTCCTATTCTCCTCTTGCTTTCCACTACCCATGTTAGTATGTATGTACTCGTTGATTGTTATTAGATCATGTGCCTTTTTTTTTTTTCTTCTTTTTACTTTGTTCAAATATAGTCAATATAAACTTCACTCTGAACAAATATGAAAATCTGTACACCTCAACAGTGAAATGTTATGTCTGTCTCCCTTGCCACTCCTGCTGGTGCAGCATTAGGCCGAGCAAGCCAGTATTGTAGCAAAATGTTGAGGTCAGTGCGTATCATCAGTAAAGCAATGTTTAAGTTGACTTCTCTTCTGTTCCCCGAAACACCCAGAATATCTGTGAGCGGTAACGCCTCGTGATTGGTGTTTGGATTACCGCTTCGTGATTGGCTGCCTCATGCATGTCAAGTTTAAAAGATTTCCAAGGTTTGGGTAGATGACGCAAGTATTGTGCCACCTGTGCTTCTAGAACACTCATTACATTCTGGTATTCACCTGGTCCTACTTCATCGCTTGATATTTTCTTGGTGCTTACCGCTACCTTTGTTCTTCTGTACTCGTTCTTTATTACTGCACAGTTTGTCTTTTTTCTTTTTTGTTGGTCCAAATATGGGTAATATAAACTTCATTCTGAATAAATGATACAATAAAGTTATTAGACTTGATTATAATATTTATGTGGTCATTAAACAAATAGCTCTTTGTTTCTCTCATATGATATTGTTAATTATTGTTTTAATGAATCCAATCGTTTCTCAGAGAAATTCGATGACAATGATATTTCAAGTGAATGCACCACTGTTAATGACCCTCTTATTAAGATTTCTTAGTGAGACATGCTATTGTGAATGTTGGTAAAACGAAAGGATCTAATAACTTGAACTGGCGTTTGTAGGACTTATTTCAAGCTAATTTGTTGAGGTCACTCTGTAATTCTTTGCCATTGTGATGCTGACACATTATTTTACACATTATTTACACATTATTTTGGTGTCGTGCGCGAATTTACTTCACATGCAGTTTATGCCTTCTTCAATATCATTGATGTATATTATGAAAAGTACTCAACCTAAAACAGAGCCTTGAGGCCGTCTTTCTGAAAGAGACTGTGTTTATTATAGAAATCATTCCACATATCAATAAATTCTACGTTTTCCTGTTGGCAGAGAGTCTTCAATATGTTATTAGTACTGAAGGCGATATTATAGAAGCGAGCGTCAGCCTTAGTCCTCGGCAGAATGCCTAAAATGATAATATTTTCGGATTTAGTTTTGTACTTCTGTATCATTTCCTTTTATTTCGCCATCAGTTCTTCTGAGCGGGTGTGCTGGACGTCGTTGGTACCTGCTTGAATGACATAAAGTGTGTTACTAGAGGCGTCCTTTGTGACCTCGTCAATCGAGGCTATAATATCTTCCAGAGAGGCTCCAGGGAAGCAATACTAAGGCTGTAATGTCTTCCAGAGAGGCTCCAGGGAAGCAATATCTAGGCTGTAATGTCTTCCAGAGAGGCTCCAGGGAAGCAATATCTGCATCTATGGGAGGGGACACACCCACAAAACTCCTCTAATTGGCTTCGAATCATCGAGTCGCCTATGAGCCTTGTTACCGTGGACCGTGTTACGTGGACGTCCACCTGATCGCTGAGAATGGAAAAACGATTTAAGGTGGTGAGTGATGGGTGTGTCCTGTGTTTCTCCTTGTCCCATTTCTGACAGGTGTGAATGCTGCATCCTGTGGGGGGGAAGATTGTGGGGGTGAGGGTGAAGTACCTGGTGCGCGTGGCGTGGCATCAGTGGGAGGTCCGTGGCTGATTCCAACATTTTCTGATACAAAGTCCTGCAATGTTTCAAATCGAGTTTTCAGTTCAGTATATATCTTTTATTTCATTCTTCTACAATTTCCTCGTGTGTCCTGCAAAGAGTCAAGATTATTTTTAAGTTCTGCATACCTCTTGTTTCTTTCTTCCACCGCTATTTCAAGGTGAGAACGTAGGTCACACAGCCTGCAGATAAGGAGAGAGAAAAAATAAACGAAGTACTGCCGAGCAAAACGCCCACTGCACTCGGCACACGTTTTCAAGTCAGAAGGTATTTTTAGTATAGTGGATTGAAAATTCTAGAAAAACGAACGCGGCGACGGTATGAGAGATGTCAAGGCAGGAATGAACAGTAATTATCGGAATAGTGACTGATGGGCGCGGCGGTCTTAATCCTTTCTCTAGGGGTGGGGCAGTCCGTCCAGGTGTGGCTTCCCCCTTGGGAATATCAACTGGAATTTAGCAGGCAACCTGTGGCGATACAATGCACCAAAATACGAAACTAAAAGCACAATTGTTCCACAGAACGGGATAATTGCGGTACAGTACCAAGCTACAAATACAAAAAGTACGAAGTTGCTAACAGAGAGCAAATGAACAGGTAAGAGCAGACGAAGTCCTATTTACTGACAGAGAAGAATAAACTACAATGTTACACTGTGTTTGCGTCAAGAAGTGTTGTGTAATATGTATAAAAACTCTAAATTATAAGGAATGAGAACAGGTAAGGTATAGCAAAAATTTCAAGAACTTAGCGCTGTGGCTGGTAGGTGG
>CM035178.1:1602302-1625844 GCA_020233015.1 Callinectes sapidus | reverse complement strand
GGCGAATAGTTACTAGTGTGATTTGAAGAAGGAAGGAAGGAAGGAAAGGCTGGGTTTGATGGAAATTCAGGAAGAGAGAATAGTTACTAGTGTGATATGTATGGAAAAATATACACACAGAAACGCCTTGCTCCTTCACTACGCCAATTTTCCGATGGCGCAAAGACGGCAAGCCGGGTTTTCTCCTCATTATATATATTTTAAGTAATAATAATAATAATAACAACAACAACAACAACAACGACAAAAACAACAACAACAACGACAAAAACAACAACAACAACAACAACAACAACAACAAAAACGACAATAATATATATATATTTTTTTCTATTGAGAACAACGTTAAGATCTTTCCCAACCCAGAGTGACAGTATATAGAATTTGTCATTACTGATTAACGTTTGTATTTTTCATGTAACTTACTTCCTAACTTTATCCATCAGAATATTAAATCAGAAATACCTGAACTCCTATCATAATGGTTCTACACACACTCACGAACACCTATATATTTGTATTTACTTATCTAGATACCTTACATATTAACTTCCTTTTTTAAGCATCAGAATATGAGCTCGGCCATTTCTGTCATAGGGGATTTGTACACATTCACAACATCTCTACAGTAAACACACACACACACACACACACACACACACACACACACACACACACACACACACACACACACACACACACACACACACACACACACACACATACACACACACACACAAAACTCCTCATTGGCTTCGAATCATCGAGTCGCCTATGAGCCTTGTTATCTCATGGACGTCCACCTGATCGCTGAGAATGGAAAAACGATTTAAGGTGGTGAGGGATGGCTGTGTCCTGTGTTTCTTCTTGTCCCATTTCTGACAGGTGTGAATGCTGCATCCTGTGGGGGGAAAGATTGTGGGGGTGAGGGTGAAGTACCTGGTGCGCGTGGCGTGGCATCAGTGGGAGGTCCGTGGCTGATTCCAACATATTCTGCTACAAAGTCTTGCAATGTTTCAAATCGAGTTTTTAGTTCAGTATATCTTTTATTTTATTCTTCTACAATTTCCTCGTGTGTCCTGCAAAGAGTCAAGATTATTTTTAAGTTCTGCATACCTCTTGTTTCTTTCTTCCACCGCTATTTCAAGGTGAGAACGTAGGTCACACAGCCTGCAGATAGGGAGAGAGAAAAAATAAACTAAGTACTGCCGAGCAAAACGCCCACTGCACTCGGCACACGTTTTCAAGTCAGAAGGCATTTTTAGTATAGTGAATTGAAAATTCTAGAAAAACGAACGCGGCGACGGTATGAGATATGTCACGGCAGGAATGAACAGTAATTATCGGAATAGTGACTGATGGGCGCGGCGGTTTTAATCCTGTCCCTAGGGGTGGGGCAGTCCGTCCAGGTGTGGCTTCCCCCTTGGGAATATCAACTGGAATTTAGCAAGCAACCTGTGGCGATACAATGCACCAAAATACGAAACTAAAAGCACAATTGTTCCACAGAACGGTATAATTGCGGTACAGTACCTAGCTACAAATACAAAAAGTACGAAGTTGCTAACAGAGAGGAAATGAACAGGTAAGAGCAGACGAAGTCCTATTTACTGACAGAGAAGAACAAACTACAATGTTACACTGTGTTTGCGTCAAGAAGTGTTGTGTAATATGTATGAAAACTCTAAATTATAAGGAATGAGAACAGGTACGGTAGAGCAAAAATTTCAAGAACTTAGCGCTGTGGCTGGTAGGTGGATGCCGGGCTCCGGGCCAGAGGTCAGGTCAAGGACGTCTGCACTTCACAGAGTAGTGAGCAAGACTAAGGAGGAGGAGGAGGAGGAATACATAGGAAAGACAAGTGACAGACAGAAAATAGAAAACTATTGTAACTACCACTCTCACCACCACCACTACTACTACTATTACCACCACCACCACATCAAATACTACTGCTACCTACTACTACTACCACCACCACTACTACTACTACCACTACTGCTATTACTACTGTTACCACCACCATCACTACTACCACTACCACCACAACCACCACCACCCTAACCCACCATCGCTACTGCTACTACTACTACCTATATAAAAAAAAGTTTAGAAGCCACTTTCTTTGTAAAGTTTGTCTAATTTATTCATGAAATTGGCTACTGTTTTGACCTGGACAAAGGAGGAGGAGGAGGGAGGAGGAGGAGGAGGAGGAGGAAAATCGATAACAACATATACTATGTATCTGTAATGTTAAATCTTCCTGTTAGCATGTAAGTATCTCGATATATATATATATATATATATATATATATATATATATATATATATATATATATATATATATATATATATATATATTATTAGGGTTACCATGAATTCCTTAGTGTACCATAAAATATTCCCGTTTTCTTTTGTGACATTGTAAATATTATTGTTAAATGTTTTAACATCAATGATTTAAGTTCTGTATATTGTACTTTTACTTCAGTTATTATTGTATTCATTACTTTGTATTCACTAACTGAGAGGAGAATGTATTAAGAGAATTTGTAAGGAGTTGCGTCATGTTATGTCATGATACGAGTCTGTGACGGGTCGAGTTAATGTAGTTCCTTGTATATTTCCTATGGTGTGTAACATTTGTATTGTAAGTAGGGATTCTGAAATTGTAATTCCCGCTGGGGTTGAAGGGATTGTAATCTACCCTTGAGGAAAGAGAGGCGTGGTGCTAATGACGTAATGTATCAAGGAGCGACGGAGGCAAAGAATTGGAGAGGTGAGTGAGGTGACTAGCCAGGAGGAAGCCGAGGGGGATTGGTGTGGTGAGATTATTGTGGTACCTTTTTGTGCATTTTTGGTTGCATATATGGTGATTTTGAGTGTGTAGGTGAATTTAAGTGTTGTTTTGGGGTTGTGGAGTATTGGGTGAATTATTGTGAACTGGGAATTGTGTTTTGCGGTGATTTTCTCGGGTGAGGTGAGGGGCTCGGCTTGACTAGTCCAGGGAGGAGATATATTTTGTTGGAGGTGATGATTTACTTTGTATTTTCTTAAAATAAGTATAGTTAAGGTAAACAGTTTTTTTTATTGTGGTGTTACCTATTGAAATAAGGGGGAAAGTAAGAGATTTGGAGAGGAGGAAGATCCGTACAGCCTGTGATGCACTAGTCCAGTCAGAAAACGGTTTCACCCTGAACAAATTCCAAGAAAGCGTTTTATGATTTTTTTATTACTATTATATGTATGGAACAACATACTAAAAGTTTCCCAAAAATTGATCACCACAAAGGTCCTAACTATGACGTCATAAGACGATGACAGGCATCACACTAAAAATAACCAATATTTCCCTATTTCAAAGCTATAGCTGTAGGTTACAGTTTGCATTTTTTATACAATATGTATATTTTGATTTAACATTTTTTATACAAAGTGTTATACTAGCTACATGGACAGGCGAGGTCATGACGTCATCAATGACGTCATGACATACATGTCCATTTCTAAAAATTATAGAATACACAGTGCAATTTAAGGCCTACTTCATCACTGAATAACCGTGTCAGTTCAATAGTCACTATTTTCATCACCAGACACTGCTTCCTCACTCATATTGTCACAATGCCCTTCTTGACATGGTCCGCATACCCGTGAACAGGTAAGTCCGTGCCTTTTGCAAGTGCACCGAAGTGTACTACAACCACGAGAACAATTGCAGTGAATTATTTTCAAAAGTGTTTCTGGCGCAGGTGAAGTATCCATCATCACTGGAACTAGAATGTTGTTCTGCAATTCCCATCCCCATTCAGTAGTGTCCATGGCCTCACCATTGTCCATCCAAAGCATCACTTGGAGGTAACTCCGAAGGGCATGATACTTCGTTGCAGAGGAGGTCGGTGGCAGTCGTTCAGGTGTAAGAAAGATTTTGGCTGAACCAACTTTTTGGCAGAGACTAGAATACCTCATTGCAGACAGATTGTCTCCAGGTTTGCCCCCGAACAATGCCACCATCGCTTTACACCCAGCGTCTTCAATCTCAGCTATGCTCTTCTTAGGTGTGGAAAACATCTTAGCACAGCTATTTAAGACAGAGTCTCCCTTCAAAACCTTGTGTAGACCGAGTTTTTTTTCGATCCCAAAAACCGCGGAAGTGGTATCGCAACCCGTGAATGCATGCAGGAACAGAAGACTGCTGCAGACATCGTTTCCCAGCAACTTCTTCATAGCCTTAATGTCGTATACTGTTGCAGGACTCCCTTTATCCGAGTAGAAATAAAGCTTGTTGCCATCGCTGGTTGATGCGTGATGAAGTAATAACACCAATAGATCTGCATCTTCGCCAATGAGACTAGTACTTTTGTTGGATGACATTGACACTGCTGCCTTAACAATCTCCACATCTGCATCCCCCTCTGATTGTATTACGTGGCAACCTCTGTCCTTCATGCGCTGTGAAACGAGATTGATAAGAGACTGTTTGTTCTCCACATTCGAAAGGAAATCTTCCTTTTTCCCGACAAATTTCGTTCCTTCAGCAATGTTCACTTTGTTACTTGTTCGATTTTTGCGCCGTCTCTGATGGGTAATGTCCTTAGTGTTTGGTCCTCCAATGTAACCATCAAATACTATCGTAGCCTTACCATAGTGCTTTACTGTGAAAGATGCATAGTCGTTAGCGATTGAACAATATGTCTTTCCTTGTGACCACTTCAGTCGATGGAGAAGAGAACCTCCGTTAAGAACATAATGTTCTACTTCTGGTACATCCTTGAGTACTGCGTCATCTGAACTCTGTTCTTTTATAGCAGCCATCAGTTGTGCTTTGTTTGGTTTGCGTAAGTCCCCTTCCCATCTAACGTGATGATATTATGATCGACGTTGTCCGCAGCGAACAGCAGTGCCGTATCCAGTCTGTCTATGGTACCACCGAGTACATCCTGGCCAACAGAAGCGGCAGCGTTTTCCTCGAATCGCTGAACTTCCGAATATGATGAGCAATATCCCATGGCTGAGAGACTGTCTACAAGAAATCGAGACCTGAAATGATGATGGAGCTGGACTGCTAACCCAAGCTGCAAAGGAGCTACTACAGCCCTGGGACGTACAGCCTGAACAACTGATTGTCCAATGCTTGCGACCTTCCTGTGAATGTCCTTTCCAACGAAGAGGTTTTCAAGCAAGCAAAGCAAACTCAGGGGGAGATAATCTAAGGCAGACTGACATTCAAGCGAAGAAGTCTTCGGATATTCATTGGTTGAAGATGGGATCTTAGACTTGATATCGCTCTTGATGAGTTTGGCCGCAGTTTCTATGATGGCTTTCTTCTGGGCTTCTTCATCCGTTTCCTGAATATGGAAATAGTCCCTCAGGATTATTCTTGTCTTTTCATGGAACGTTACAATGTTAGGCAGCCCTTCACACTCTGCTATGAATAGCGAATCGCCATACCTCTCCTTCAGCCTATACCTCAGCCATTTATTATTATAGGCACTGTCTCCTTCTACAAGATACTCCGTCATTTTCTTTGCAAGATCTGTGAGAGTAAGTTGCTCATTATCGTTGTCCTCAAGAAAGGCACACATTCTCAAGAACGCTTGCTCTTGGTCCATGTTCATCGGCCTCCCTACCTTCCGCGGTTTCTTTGTAGTAGATCCACCACCATGACGCATAGGAATTCCGTAATTTGTACGAAAGTTAATGTCACATGAACGATGATACAGACAGTCTGCAGCATGTAAGTCCTTCCCAAAGTACGCGATTCTCCCTTGAATAGTGATTGCCCAGTCATCATTACGCTGTTTGCAATGTGACAAGATGAACCTTACAAATCCATCCGTTTTAACAAAGCTATAGTCATCGAAATCACTACTAGATCTTGTCTTCACCACTTCATGTCCACAGAAGAAGCACTGCGACGTGCTATCATAGGATCCAGTAGACACCCGTGTACGTCTCTTGGCAGGTGAATAATGAACGGAAGTAGCTTTCTTATGCAAGTCTATTTGCTTCTTGTTTATGTAGTTCATACGACATCTCTTGTGCACTACTGCTCCAGCAGCTATCACAATGCTAACGCCCCTCTCAATACTGGCTTTATTGATCCCTTCAGCTCCTTTCGCACCAATTACCACTCTTTCTCCGTCATCTTCTACTTCATGGCTGCATAAGGGGCAAGTTTCTTGACTTTCCATCATTCTCAGGTGTGTAAAAAAAGATAAATCAATCGTTAAATAATAAATATAATAATAATAGTAACTGTAAAGAAATATGATAGACAATGAAAGGCGACTCGCCTTTAACATTTTACAGCTTTGGCGGCCATATTCTTTGACGTAACATTTGGACCCTTTGTGGTAACCCTATTTTGGTAAACTTTTAGTATGTTTTTCCCTACATGTAATAGTACTAAAAAATAAATAAAACGCTTTCTTGGAATTTGTTCAGGGTAAAGGTATTTTTTTTTTCGTATTTTGACTGGACTATACCCCTAGTTTCGACTAGTAAGTGTGCTATTGTCCTTATAAGGTACTTACACTACTCTGCTGTCTACCATTATAAGTAGGGGCCGTAACAGGATTTATGGGGGCCTGTCCGGGAGATAAACCTTGCATATGTACATATTCGGGATATTTAAACCTTGCATGTGTACCCTGACCGGGATCTAAACCTTGCATATGTACATATCCGGGATATTTAAACCTTGCATGTGTACCCTGACCGGGATCTAAACCTTGCATGTGTACCCTGACCGGGATATTTAAACCTTGCATGTGTACCCTGACCGGGATATTTAAACCTTGCATGTGTACCCTGACCGGGATCTAAACCTTGTACCCTGACCAGGGATATTTAAACCTTGCATGTGTACCCTGACCGGGATATTTAAACTTTGCATGTGTACCCTGTCCGGGATATATACCTTGCACGTGTACCCTTTGCCGAAAGTGCAAACCGTGTGTGTGTGTGTGTGTGTGTGTGTGTGTGTGTGTGTGTGTGTGTCACAATGAGTGCACCTTCTGGTTACTTATTATAAAGTTTGTTTACCTTAACTGTGTACTTGTGAATTATTTGGTGAAGTGTAATGTGTCATAATAACGTGAAGTGTGTTTGTGAATATTTTGCACAGGGATAACTGGTGTATTTAGTGTGTACTCAACAATACATAACAATGGCTGAGTCAACTGTGGAGAAATTTTTGGAAACAAGTGATTTATATTATTTGTATCAGTGTACAAAGGATGAATTATGTGAAATAGCAGATACCCATCAGATATCTCTTGAAGGGAAACTGAAGGAGGAGATGCAAAAGGAATTAGTGGAGCAGTTAGGTATGAGGGAAGCGTACAGTGTAGGTAAAATGGAGAGTGATGATATAGCAGAAAATGTCCCTGAAAATGTTAAAAACTTCTCTGAGAGTGAAATCTTTGCCTTGGAAAAATTTAAAATTGAGTGCCAGATGCAGATACAGAAAGAGAGTATTAGAGCAGAAAAGGAGATAAAACTCAAACAAATGGAAATAGGGAGTAAAGGTGTAGATGATGATCTGCACAGAGTAGATGTGAAAGTGAATTTTCTGCCTGAGTTTGTACAGGGTGAAGAGGAAGATTTCTTTGCTCAGTTTGAAAAGGTGGCAAAATTGAAAAAATGGCAGAAGGCAGAATGGGCAATGTTGGTGCAAATTAAATTGAAGAGTAAGGCAAGAGAAGCCTATGTGTGCTTAGATATTAGAGAGTCAACAGATTATGATGTATTGAAAGAGGCAGTGTTGAGAACAGCTGAGCTAGACCCTGAAGTGTATAGGAGAAAATTTAGGGATATCAGGAAGTTGCCAAACATGACATACTTGGAGATGGCGAGACATTGCTCTATTAAATTTGAAAAATGGTTGAAATCTAAGGATATTTATACATTTGATCAATTGAAACAACTGATGTTGTTGGAACATTTCTACAATCAGTTGTATGGTAACATGAGGTATGAGATTAGCAAGGAGAATATAGACAATGTGTTGGATGCAGGACGCAGGGCAGATCAGCTTAGTGAGGCATATGCAATGCATAAGAGAGATTTTGTGAACATAGGGATAATAAAAATCAATTTTATGGTGGACAACAAAATGTGAAACAATTAAATGCAGGACAGCAGCAGAGTAATTATGTGAAACAATCATATAATAGTGCACCACACTTCTATGGCAATTCAAGATGGTTTGGCAGAGGCAATCCAGGTCAGAATCCACACTGGTAGCAGCAAGGAGGGTATAATAGGCATCCTAGTGTGGGGAAGACTCCCCCAATTAAGTGCTTGGGATGTGGTGAGTTTGGACATGGAAAATACCAGTGTAAAAAAAAAACAAAGTCTGCAGGTTTGGCGGTGTCTCAGAGTAAGCAGAAAGAATGTGTGGAAGACATTGGCTTGAGACAGAGGGAGAAACCTGCCAGGGACTTTGAACCGTTTATCACTGGAGGTAAAATAAAACTTGAGGGTGGTCCAGAGAAGAAAATTGTTGTGTTGAGAGATATAGGAGCCAACCTAAGTTTAGTCCTCAAGAAAACCCTAGAGTGGACACACACACACACACACACACACACACACACACAGTCTCACATGCTTAGACACACTAATATATTCCTCCCCAAACATACACACACGTTATGAGTGTTGCCATATTCTGCAGTGGAAGGCAAGACATTGCACCACCGTCACCATAATGCTCTATCCTTATTAAAGGTATTTTTAAGGTCATTCACTTATTTTAAAGTTTTATTTATGTGTGCGAGGGAAAACAGTGCAATGTTCACCCAGATATTGAAGCGGTGATATGTGTAACAAGCAGTAAAGAGGTTACTCATCAGTTTCACCAGCTATTACTTGCTCTTTCTACCTTTTGTAAGCCATACACGATGTCTCAGCATGGAACTACTAGCCTAGAATATCGTATCTAGTGGTCAAATACGGAAAATATGGCTTAATTTTGAAGTGATGAGAGGACAGAGGCAAGGTGGTGATCCCTGACTGGTGGTTGTGCTGCCTTGGCCCCCTGCTAACCCGCTCTGGCCTGGGGCGGGAGGGGGAGGGGGGGTCACTCTACTATTTTTCATATAATAGCTAACGATGATATTAAGCTTCCATGGTATGTTTGTATGGTTTCTGTGATAACTTCGTAGCCTTTGAAGTGTGTTTCGTGCCTCTGTTAGGTGAATATGTGGCGGTTAGTGGTGTTTCATGGCGTAAGTATTGGCTGGCTTAAGGCTCAAAAATTGTCCCTAGCCATTATTTTTTTATTTATTTTTTTATTTCAAGCTCTAGCTGGGTCTTCATGGTCTCAAAGAATCGCTTATGCTTTCTTATGTTGAAAATAAACCAATTGAGCCAAATATATGGAATTTTAGTTCTGATAAACGTAAATTTATTAATATTGATTTTACTTGTTTACGTTTTTGGTTCAGTGGTCTAGCTCCTAATAGATTGCTTTAAAAGACAGTGTAGACTCTGTAAAGTGAGTTAAATTACTCACTACATGGAAATAGCTGGACTTTACATAAGTTTTTTAAGAGTTAATATTTTTTAATATTTTTATTTACACATTTATTAATTTCATGCGTTCTCCTGCGGTTCTAGCTAACTGTTATGTGCCTGAAAAGGTAGTATATATAGTGTAATATTTTTCAAAAGAAATCTGAAGTCGGAATGGGTACATGTTAAAGTCGTTTTAAAAGTAAGAATATCTTTATAAACTTATTATATTCAGTTTAGGCATTTCTTTAAAAAATAGTCAGGCTGGATACGTTTTTATGCAGTGGGAACATTTAGAATATCTCCCAAGTCAGAAAATAAGAAGCCCTTGGCCCTGGCTTCATTTTTACAATGGGTCATTTTGAAATGATTTACCTATGTAATCTACACAAGTTAGTCCTGGTGACGTTCTCTCTGATGTTGATGCCGTTACAGTCAAGGTGACAAGTTATAGTCAAGGTGACAAGTCACCATTCCCTCTCGTCTGGCGTCTCTCTTTTTCACAGCCCTAATTCATCAACATTTTGCCTAATGTCTATTGATCTCTAGGTCCTCTTGTGTGTTTCTAAGCGTGTAGATGGAAGCCACAGAGCGAAAAAACAAGGGAGGAAGAGGGAGAAGAACGGAGAAAGGGAGGTGGAAGAGGAGGATGAGAAAAACATGGAAATGATTCCATTAGGTGCCGCAACAGCTTAGGTCACATGGCAGGCACCACTAGAGCTAACGGGAGAGCGCTACATCTCCCACTGGGCAACTAGGTTTGGCAAGGATAGGAAACCGGGCCGCAAGCACCGAAGGCTGGAGACGAGCTGCCTTAACCAACTATGCCACCCGGCCCCAAGGAGGAGGAGGACTAAACCACAATATTTAGGTAAGTTTCCTTTGCATTATTAACGTTCTTTATAATGCAATCTGGCATTCTTTTGGAGGGGTGGGCCTTGGTGTATTTGTCAAGTTTTAAGTGTGTTTGATAGTGTTTTTAGGAATTTCGAGTGTGTTTTGAGTGTTAGAAGTGTGTTTTGGATGTATTAAGTGTATTTTCAGTTCGTGTTAGATGATTTTAGAGTATTTGACTTTTTTGGTGGCATTTTGAGTTAATGCATCATCTTACAGCGAATGGAATTACTAAATGAATGGGCGAGCTTTATATTCTTAAAACTATGGCTCGATTCTTAATCCGTGGTGTGGCTCCAGGTAGTACTATATAACACACAAACAGACGCGCTGTGGTAACTTGAATATCACACACTATATATGGCAGCTTAAGAGCCACTGACTACATATTTCATGTGAAAAGAAATAAAAGATCGAAGAAGCTTTAGATTTTTGCCTTGTACCAGAATAGAGATTCCCTGAATCACCAGGTCAAATACATTCCATTTATTCCATGATCCTAAAAGAGGCAAAGACTGGCAGGTCACACGCACAGTCAATCTTCTTTCTTGCTTCCTCTCTCCCACCCTTTCTCTTCCACTCTCTATAGTGGTATACGATAAATGATATATATATATATATATATATATGTGTGTGTGTGTGTGTGTGTGTGTGTGTGTGTGTGTGTGTGTGTGTGTGTGTGTGTGTGTGTACTAAAGCATTGCGCACTCACTCCTCCTCTCATGTCCTGCTTATCTGTTTCTTGACACACACACACACACACACACGCACACACACACACACACACACACCCACACACACACACACACACACACACACACTAACTAACTAATTAACTAACAACACTAACTAACTAACTAACAACACTAACAACTAACTAACTAACACAACACAAATAACTAACAAACTAACTACTACTGCTACTACTACCACTACGTACCACAAAACATAACACTCCTTGACACACAACTACTCCTTGACACACCACCAGTGTTATGGAAGGTCTCCGTACCTCATTCTCTCCTTCCTTGGCCTTATCTAGGACACAATCATACACTAGCTAACATGCAAACAACTCCGGGGTACGACAACGGTTAGTCACACCCTACGCCAGGCAACGCTATTGTATCAGTTCAGCGGAGGCAATTAAAACCAGATCTGATGACAAAAGATGGTTTGAATGACATAAGTTGCTAATAGCATCAGTCAATAAATCCTCAATAAAATCAATCAATTCAGTAATACAGTACATAGGTTATTAATGGGATGTGTATGTATGTGTATGAGTATACATATTTGGCGTGCCGTGCGTGACATAAATCCTACGTAAATAGTTTTTACAAGTGCTACCAGGTTTGTCATCTTTGGGCCAAATAAATTTATTCAATGAAATCAGTACAGTGTGATTACGATGCTGTGGTGCCTTAAGGTGCATCCACACGGTCGAACAATTTCCGACGGACAAACATTGTTACCAATTACCAATAGAAAGCGAAAAGGTTCGCTGATGACGTCAAAAGCGAGCACCAGGAGGTGTTCTGGACACTGTCCATGTTCGCATATAGTTTGTGAAGTTTCATTTATAACCAATTCACAATTCATGTAAAATGGTTGCATGGCTTCCCTTTTCACTTCGTTTATGCAACCAGTCCTTGCACCATTCCTTTCTTGTCACCTCCTTGTGCTCACATAGCACAGCAATTATGATGCTGCATAGTGCAGTTTTTTTATTTATTTTTTTTTTTTTATTTTCTTGTGCACCATGGGAGTGATGCACCGCACTAGACGTTAGCAATAACCACCTGACTTGCATACCCGTGTGTTGCCAGCGGACATTACCTTCGAACATGTCTGCCGGTCTTTGCCTTGTGAACAGAGTAAGTAAAAACAGTGGTATACAATCTCATCTGGTACCACTGTTTGTTGGTTGCCAGATTTACTTCCGTCGTTTCAACGCTTATGACGTCATCCTGCTTTACCTATGATATGGTGACAGTGATTGTCCGTGGACGCACCATTATACATATCAATGAATGAGTCAGTTTCTATTTCCCTGTGTCAACCTGAACAGCTCTTCTCGTGGACGCAAAGGAATCAGGTGTTGCCTGTGTGAATATATACATATAATAGTGTAGGGTACTTAGCATAGGATCAGCTGTACTGTATTGTGGTTCATGTAAGTATTATTAGGGTTAAATAATATCGTGGTTGAATTGTGTCCATTGCATGTTGTCACGTTATCTTTTCAGGAGCGATTAGTGTGTGTATTGAGATATAGTGTAGTGTTCTCCGGTGACT
Source organism: Callinectes sapidus (assembly GCA_020233015.1). NCBI lineage: Eukaryota > Metazoa > Arthropoda > Malacostraca > Decapoda > Portunidae > Callinectes > Callinectes sapidus. The sequence goes on along the minus strand of CM035178.1, from coordinate 1,613,133 downwards.
TTGTCATAACGTGCTGCTGTTAAGGCTTGGCGCTCCACGATTCCCCGCTGTGTATTCCCCCATGTTAGCACGTCACAGTTTCAACAATGTACGTGAAACGTGTATTTCATTCAATTTCCTCGAGTTTTTTGTAGGTATCGGTTGTGTGGTGTTTCAAGTGCACCAAAATATGCCTGTAATTTTCCCTGCCCGTTCCAGCACATCTTTCAGACAGAGAAGTGGCAAGGTATAGGTACAAGTGCAGTACCTGAGTTGATTAAAGGCAGTGTACTAATGCAGTCAGGTTTGTGATTCATTAATTACTAGCTACAGGTGGTAAAATTCCTACTGCTAGTGTACCTCAAGCCGTGAGTGTGTGTGTGTGTGTGTGTGTGAGAGAGAGAGAGAGAGAGAGAGAGAGAGAGAGAGAGAGAGAGAGAGAGAGAGAGAGAGAGAGAGAGAGAGAGAGAGAGAGAGAGAGAGAGATGACGAATAGTTACTAGTGTGATTTGAAGAAGGAAGGAAGGAAGGAGAGGCTGGGTTTGAGGGAAATTCAGGGAGAGAAAATAGTTACTAGTGTGATATGTATGGAAAAATATACAACATAGATACATATACACACAGAAACGCCTTGCTCCTACACTACGCCAATTTTCCGATAGCGCAAAAAGACGGCAAGCCGGTTTTTCTCCTCATTATATATATTTTAAATAATAATAATAATAATAATAACAACAACAACAACAACAACAACAAAAACAATAATAATAAAAATAATAATAATAATAATAATAATAATAATAATAATAATAATAATAATAATAATAATAATAATTTTTTTTATTGAGAACAACGTTAAGATCTTTCCCAACCCAGAGTGACAGTATATAGAATTTGTCATTACGGATTAACGTTTGTATTTTTCATCTAACTTACTTCTTAACTTTATCCATCAGAATATTAAATTATAAATAGCTGAACACCTATCATAATGGTTCTACTCACACACGCACGAACACCTATTTATTTGTATTTACTTATCTAGATACCTTACATATTAACTTCCTTTTTTAGAATCAGAATATGAGCTCGGCCATTTCTGACAGGGGATTTGTACACATTCACAAAATCTCTACAGTACACACACACACACACACACACACACACACACACACACAGTTTGATCCACTTTCAATACTAGATGACAAATACAATATGGATTTGGATGTTAATTATTTATTTAATAAGTTACGTCAAGTAGAAATTCCTGATACAATTTAGTCCTCATTTGACTCCTTAAAAGTTTTAGATATTAACACTTTCAATATTCTGAGTCTTAATGTACGTTCCATTCCTGCTAACTTACAATTATTCACCGATCTATTTCTGTCTCAAAACAACATTTTCTCTAAAATTGATGTCTTAGGTTTTACGGAAACAAGGCTTGACCAGCAACTGGTTCCCATGTATCAAATACCTGGATATAATATGTTTACCACTTGCAGAAATAGGTATGGAGGTGGAGTGGCTTTGTACATTGCTAGTAAGTACATCTCTTCTTTATATTATTCGTTCTGCAATGATTCCATTGAATGTCTAGGTGTTGAATGTAAGATTTTAAACAAAACATATCTATGTATTTGCATATATATACCACCAAATGGAGATCAAAATATTTTCCTAAATGTATTATTAGACTTTTTAACAACTATACGAGATAAATTCACTGCAGTATTTATACTTGGAAATTTCAATATAAATCTGATTGATAATAATAATAATCTTGTACGTGAATTCATTACACTTATGTATTCCTTTTCTTTATTTCCGGTAATAACTAAACCAACAAGAGTAACGGATAACACAGCTTCATTGTTAGATAATTTATGAACTACTGAAATAGAATTTAACCTTGGTAATTTTATAATAGAAACAGACTTTTCAGATCATTTCCCAACATTATCTCAATTTAAACTACATAAAAATATGGAAGTTATACCTATTTACAAAAAAAATAAGGATTTATTCTAAATTATCTTTAGAAAATTTTTCGGATGATATAAGTAAAATTGATTGGTCAAGCATCTTGCAAAGTAATTCTGCTAATGAATCCTACAATCTATTTCAACAAATGTTTAAAGAGAATTATGAAAAACATTTTCCAGTAAAACAAATTCGAATAAAGAGCAAAAACGAAAGGAGTCCCCACGTCACACCAGCCTTAAAAAATAGTATTCGTGAAAGAAATAGACTGGAACGTTTAGCAAATAAATTAAATTCTTTATTAAAACTGGCTAAAAACAATTATTATAAAAATCAGTTAAAATCTAATCAAGGTAAACCTAAATCACATTGGAAAATTATTAATTCTGTTCTTGGTAAACCCTCAAATATCAAAATGCAAGAAATTGTATTGAAACCTTCAAATAGTAACATTAGTAATAAATTTAATGAACATTTCTTAAGTCTTGTGAGTAGTGACTTTGTGGAAAGAGATAATGGCTTTAAAAAATATCTTCCCATTGCACCCAACTACTCTTTATTTCTGTCTCCAACTAAACCAGCAGAAATTGTAAAATATGTCAATTCTATTGAATCAACTTCTTCAGGCATAGATGATATATCGCCGATAGCGATAAAACACTTTCTTTTTTATTAGTACCCTTAACGCATATTTTCAACTTAAGTCTTAAAACAGGAATCTTTCCAGAAGAAATTAAAAAAGCCAAAGTTATTCCTTTCCACAAGTCAGGTGATCGGACAAATATTAATAATTATAGACCGATATATATTTTACCAGCATTTAGTAAGATTTTGGAGAAAATTATAGCTCACCGCCTTGTAAACTATTTAGAAAAATACAATTTTTTGGTCTTCTCTCAACATGGTTATCGCTCCAATCACTTAACCGAATCTGCTCTATTACAGTTTGTATCTAATGTTAATTAGTTTTTAGATGAGAGGTATTATGTTGTAGGCCTTTTCCTTGATTTATCCAAAGCTTTTGACTCGTTAGATCATAAAATACTCGTACACAAACTATCCAACATTGGTATTAGAGGTTCACCTCTGCATTTGTTCCATAGTTAATAAGCAACAGAAAACAAGCAGTATATTGCAATAATGTATACTCCTCTACCAAGATTATTTCTTCAGGGGTTTCTCAAGGTTCGGTTTTAGGTCCCATTCTCTTCTTAATCTATATAAATGATATAGTCTGTGCTTCCACTAAATTCAAATTTACTATATATGCAGATGATACCACTCTTTTAATGGCAGATAAAAACTTACAGAATTTACACACAAATTTAAGCAATGAATTCAGTCGTGTGTATCAGTGGATCAAAGTCAATAGGTTGAAACTCAATGTCAATAAAACTAATTATATATTATTTCAGAACCGGTCTGTTCGTCAGTGCTTGCCACCGGTGCTGCATAATGGGGAACGGATAGAGCGAGTTCAATACACTAAATTTCTGGGTGTAGTTATAGACGAACATCTAGACTGGAGTCAGCACATAAAGGAAGTTTGCTTAAAACTTTCTAGACCGTGTGGTATATTATATAAGATAAGAAAACAACTGACAACTGACGCCATGTTAAGTATTTATTACACGCTCGCTTATCCCTTCCTATATTATTGCATTTCTGTGTGGGGATGTACCTGGCTTTCTTTTTTAAATACATTAGTTGTTGCTCAAAAAAAAGTATTGAGGTGTATGTTTTTTATTAAAAAATTTGATTCAACATCAAACATATTTTCAACACATAATTTGTTAAATGTTAATTCAATCCATAAGTATTTTCTGTTGATATCAGTATTCAAAACCATTAAGAAACCAGACTCACAAATTTTCTCTATAATAGCACACCAAAGAGTAACGAGAGAAAATAATGCAAATCTTAAAATCCCACGATTTCAAACATCCCTCTATAGGAATAGCATTGCCTGTTTTGGTCCTCGAGCATGGAATACATTGCCAATAAATTTAAAAATACTTATATTTACATGTAATTTTTCAACATTCAAAAGGAAATTTAAAAAAAATATGTATTTGATAAACATAATGAATAGAAGGAACTTTTTTTTTCTCGTTACTATTGGTGTTGGGGTTTTAAATCTAGATAGGAATACATGTGTATGTATGTATATGTGTAAAAGAGGATATGTGTATGTGTATATACCTAAATTGATATATGAGTGATCTGCCTATTTGTGTGTTTGATTCATGTATGTAAAGTATACGGGTGCATGAGAATATGCAAGAGTGTCCACAAGATATGTATATATTTACAATCCAAACATAGTTTGCCTGATTAAATTAAAATAAATAATAGTTCATCTCAGTCTGTAAGAATCTTCAGATTATCAGACTGTGCCTCAATGTCTTCATTGTGATATTGTAATGCATTTGTTTTTCTAAGGCAATAAATTTACTTACTTACTTACTTACACACACACACACACACACACACACACACACACACACACACACACACACAAACACACACACACTCAACCAGGCACGAGTCTCAACCCTTCACTACAACCAAGAAAAAGCATCACAACTCCTTAATTTACACAACGTACTGTTCTGACCCTCATCCACTACAGCTGTAAATAAAGGCTGCTCCACAGAGAAAAAAGAAAATATGGTAATAACATTGTTACACGTGATCTGTACTTAGTTATTATTCAAAGTGTGGTAATTTATCAATGATTAAATGATTTCTTTATAAATAGATGCATTAAATAATTGAAAGAGATTTCATTACATAAGATGGTGAAACAAACTAATCCAAATTGATATTCTTTAAGATATTTAAACGAAACGAAAATCCTTCTTCGGTCAAAAAAATAGCAAAATCTATCGTTAATACAAACAAAAAGAGGTCATCCTTCGGTCATCAACATAAAATTCTTCCTTCGGTCAACATAAAATTCTTCCTTTGGTAAACATAAAATTCTTCCTATGGTCAACATCAAATTCTTCCTTTGGTAAACATAAAATTCTTCCTTTTGTCAACATAAAATTCATCCTTTGTTCATATACATGAAGGTTATCCTTCGGTCAACGTAAAATTCTTCCTCTTCTCAACATAAAATTTTTTCTTTGGTCAACATAATGTCCTTCCTTTTGTCAACATAAAATACATCCTTCTGAAAACATAAAATTCATCCTTTGTTCATATACATGGAGGTCATCCTTCGATCATAAAATTCTTTCTTCGGCCAACATAAAATTCTTCCTTTGGTCAACATAAAATTCTTCCTTCGGTAATCAAAATAAAATTCATCCTTTCGTTAAATACACAGAGGTCATCCTTCGATCAACATAAAATTCATTCTTTGGTCATAAACATAACATTCGTCCTTGGGTCATAAACATGGAGGTCATCCTTCGATCATCAACATAAAAATCATCCTTTGTACATAAACATGGAGGTCATCCTTCGGTCATCAACACAAAAAACATCCTTTCTACATAAACATGGAGGTCATCCTTCGGTCATCAACATAAAAATCATCCTTTGTACATAAACATGGAGGTCATCCTTCGGTCATCAACATAAAAATCATCCTTTGTACATAAACATGGAGGTCATCCTATGGTCATCAACATAAAAATCATTCCTTGTTAATATACATGGAGGTCATCCTTCGGTCATCAACATAAAAACATCCTTTGTACATAAACATGTAGGTCATCCTTCGGTCATCAACATAAAAATCATCCTTTGTACATAAACATGGATGTCATCCTTCAGTCATCAACATAAAAATCATCCTTTGTACATAAACAATGGAGGTCATCCTTTTTTTCCTACACAGAAAAGTCATCCTTTGATCCTATATAAGAGGAGGTCGTCCTTTGGTCATCAAAAATAAGAGGTCATCCTTTTGGTCATGCTGTACACATTCATACTCTGGTCACAGGATGACCTCAATCCCTCCTTGGGTCAAGGAGTGTCCTGCGGGGCTGCGGTCACCCTTTCCTTGCATCTCGCCAACGGGGGCAGCCTAGCAAGGGGCGCGCTTTCTCCTGGCCGGCGGCCTCGCCGGTGTCCCGGGGGCCGCCTAGCACGGGGACCGCATTCCCCTCACCGGCCGCCTCCCCAAGTGTCCGTCACATCCTAGGGTGGGGGCAACCTGACAGGGGGAACGCTCCACCCCTGCCGGCCGCCTCGCCGGTGTCCTACAGCCCCACAGTTACGATCTCCTTGCCCCCCTCCCAGGCAGGGAGGTCGCTGTACAGAGGGGAGATACACACAGTGTCCTCTGGGCCCACTGTCACGATCTCCTTCTCCTCGGTAGGAGAAGTGGGGCCCACTGCCACTGTGCACCTCTCCCTGGCAGGAGGAGGGTGGTCTTCCTCGACCCTCCTCCCCCTCGCCAGGGGATCCTTCCTTCTGGCCGCGGCGAACCGCCGGGCCTTATCCCTGTTCCACTGGGCGAAGGCCGCCCTGGTGTAAGCCAGCCGCTGCTGATGGTCGGTCAGCTGGGGCTGGCGGTACACAAAACGGATTCCAAACAAGACCATGTTTGTTTCCGATTTGATATTCTAATTCCGTCAAGATGATCGAGTTTTGGGAGACGGTGAATCAACACCTCCACAAAATTATGACTTTATCAAGGCGTCAAGTCAAATAAAGACAAGTTACAACACCAGCAACATCAAATATAAGAATTACATTACATTACAATCCTTATTAGAATAACGAAGTATTACCAATCTATCAATAGAACTATAAAGATGCCTTTAAAAACATGAATGTCTTCAACTGAAGCCTTTGCAAAATAGTGATGATGAGAGGGCCAGGCGTTTCAAAATGCGCACCACCCTTACCTCTCACTCTCTCTCTCTCTCTCTCTCTCTCTCTCTCTCTCTCTCTCTCTCTCTCTCTCTCTCTCTCTCTCTCTCTCTATCTCTATCTCTCCCTCTCTCTCACACACACACACACACACACACACACACACAATAGAAAACAAATAAAACTGGGCTTAATGCTACTCGTTTTTTTATGCTTCTATAAATGAAATAAAATAAAAATAGCACCATCAAAAAGCCTGTTGCTTTAAACATGCTAAACTGTTGAAAATATTTACATAAACAAATGAATAAATAGATAAGTAAATGAATAAACAAACACATCCCGCTACTAATCATAGTAACCAACTAATCAACCTTAACAATTAACAAAAGGAACATGAATGACAAGCATAGGGAAAAAAAAAAACTTCCTTCGTCACGATGAAGAAAAAAAAGGGAAAAAAAGATACCAATCTTGTTACGTCCCTTAAAAAAAAGATTTGATAGAGTTACACCGCCGTAATAGGGAGATTTCGCTGTAATGGAAGGACTGGGGAACGTAGCGTTATGTCTCCTACACTGAAAGCTAAGTACCGTGTATGATGACTAACCTCCGATAAATGCTGCCTTATACAAAGCTATAACTAGTCCCTAATATATCTAATTTGAATTCATATAGTATAATAGGGACTTAGCGTGTATGTTGTTGTTGTTGAGGCAGTCCGGGAACTGCTGGCACTTAAAATTGTAACTGTTGAATTGATGGACAAGTGAAGGTGTTCTCTTCACGATGAAGGACGTCTCTCTAATGTTTTCCACACGCTTCACTCCTTCTAGCGTGATCTCACGCATGCGCGCTACGACTCATATGACGTGTCGTAGTGATCCACACGATTGATGTAAATTCATTTTAAATTATGTGGATTTATTATTTTTACCTTAATTAATTATGTTATATTAATAATTATTTACAATTAATCAATAACGATATAAGCAAACAAAAAATAGGATATTTAACAGCTGTAGAATTAATTCCACAGACCTTACATCAACATAATCCATCTTTATCTACTGTCGGGATCATTAATATCACAGTTTAGTCCCGACACATTCCGCCACCACAATTATATACAAACATTTTATACAACAATTTATTACAACAAGCCTTGCGATAATTTCATTCTCCAAAGATCTGCGGAGTGTGTTGCCGCCCGACGAGAGAGACGCTGGTGACAGGCGGTCCCTTGTCGTACGACATCGGTGGTATTAGAAACAGGCTCCGCTATATCTTGCTCCAGAGGATAGAGCTTGATAACGGGACGAGTGGTCATGCCTAGAGATGTCTTTAATGTAGCAACTCTAATCAACCCGCATGTAGGCCGGTGATTTTACCTAGTTTCCACTGCGATCGTGGTCCGCCATCATGAATTAAGACAATGTCCCCGGCTCTTGGCCAAGTATCATTATTACCCTTAATTAAACATTTGTGTGATTTCCTCAGCGCTAATAAGTACTCACTCACCCATCTCTTCCCCAGGTTTTTAGAAAGAGTCACAGTATATTGAACTTGTAGAAGGCAACTCGTGACGGAGGGTGAAACAGAGAGGCAGCAGTCTCCTTTGCTCGCTTTATTTCTACTCCCCGCTCTGAACACACACAACAACATTACAAGTCTGGTTCGAATCATTAAACAATGTTTTTAAAACAGAGAACAAAAGTGAAGCAATCAAGCACTACCCAACAACATTATAATTAACATTAACAGCCCAAACCAGCACAATCATCCAGAAAGACAAGACAAACTAACTGCTTATTCACACACACACACACACACACACACACACACACACACACACACACACACACACAACTACACTCCCCCCTGATCCTATAGATCACAATATTGACAAGGCCGTGTAGGTCTGCGTTCTCGTGTGCTTCGTCGAAATTGTGGACCTTCCTGGCTACCGTTTCCTTCCTCCTCCTCTTCTGTAGTTTCATCGCCGTCTGGCTCCACACCAGGGGTCCGTACCTGGATCAGTAAGGGGCCTTCCTCGTTCCGTAGGTCCGGCTTCCTCGCGTGTTGCCCCTCTTCTAGCGCCAGTGGCTGCTGCAAAGTCATCAACCGTAGATCACGTACGTGGCGAGGCATACCGTCAACCTCAACATTCTGTGCAGATACAATCTTAGTCACGGTACCCTGGAGGCTTGTTGAGTTGCAGCGCCTGCTGGGGTGACGAACCCATACACGATCTCCAACGGTGTAGCGATGCTGGCCATTCGATGGTTGCTGTAGCCTCATCCCGTCAATACCAAGCAGCCTGACTTCGTACTTGAATATCTGGTTGGCAGGTGCGGATGCAGAGTCATTCCCCCTCGGCATCACGTTATAGCGGTAGACTGCCTGTGCCACGGGACAACCTGTGCGCGCCTGTATTGTCTTCACCGTTCGGTGGCACCGCTCCGATATACCGTTGCCTGACGGAGCGTTGGCGCAACGGTACCGAATACTCATGCCCCAACGTTCAGCAAACTGTGTAAATAAGGAGCTGCGAAAGCTGGTAGCGTTGTCCGTCAGCAACTCCTCAGGTGCCCCTCGCTCCAAAATCAATGACTCCAGCTGCTCGATGACGCTAGCAGTGTCCTGACGCCTTATGTTCCTCCAAATGGCATAGCGCGATGGTCCACAATCTATAAGGGTGAGGTAGTGTTTATGATTAACATGACAGATGTCCATGCTTACTCTACTCCAAATTTTAGGAACACTAAGTTCTCCTCTCTGCCATTTTTCAGGTGCTGGATCAATAGATTGACATTGTCGACATTTTTGTACAACATCACGTACCTGATGACGCTGAACTGAAGGATAGAGCCTCTTACAGAAGTACAATGTACGTCTGATACCTGGATGTCCGCAGGTCTCGTGAATGTTGTTAACTTCTTCTGGAGTAACGGTGTCGGCAGCTCCACATACCAGGTGTTCACGTTCTGAGTTAAGCCATTTCTTCGGCACACGAGTGAGTAAGTCTGCTTTGTTTTCTGTGGAAGGTATGAACTTCACATCCATTTCTAAGTTGTATTCCTCAACGATACTCCTCAATGTCTCTAGACGCCGACGGATCAACATCTCACTTGAGGCTTTTGTTTTGACTCTAGCCTTTCTTGACAGCGTATCCCGAGTCCAATGATATACAGTTCTGGAGTCCGTTAGGAAGGTTAACTTTTTCATCTTCCACGCTATAGCAAGATTCAGTCCCTTGATAACTGCATCTAGTTCTGCGAGGTTAATATGAGAGCACTCGTCCCGCCTCAGCCAACATGCATCTTCGATGATGTTGCCATTCACTTCCAGCGCGGCAACAAGGGCAAGAGAGCTCGCATCCACCCACAGTAAAGCTTGTTCTCCCTTGACATCCCACCGTCCTCTGGCCGGATCCGAACAATTCACTTTCTTTAAAGTCTCTTCAAGCATTGCACGCAGCTTGGAGTCTTTGACTTCCTCATCCCAGGTAGAGGTAGCTGCATTGATACGTCTTTTCAAAAATGCCGCCGCCGTTCTCAGCCAGCCGCACACAGGCAGATGGCTTGTCAGCTGGCCGCACAGAGAAAACACCGTTCGCCTCGTCAGTGTTCCGGGAACGTCCTTGATGATGATGTCCCTTTTCCAAAAGAGGCCTTGGCGCTCCACCCAGACTCTCATGCCAAGTACTCTCGTTCCTTCACACACACGTTCCGCAGGTTTACAGATCAGGCCATGACGGTGTAAGTGACTCACAACCTCTGCTGCTGAAGCTACGTTTTCGTTCACTAAGAGGTCGTCCAGGTACGGCGAGACAGCAGTGTTAATCCTCTCGTCCCAACTCAACACTGCGCTCAGAATCTTCTTCAGGACAAGAGGCGCCATGCTATGTTAAGTCCAAATCCCATCCTTGTTAAGCAATACCTCCGCCCTCGAAACACCACGGTCTGGCACGACCACAGCGATGGATGTACATGTATTTGCAGGTAGGCTTTCCGCAAATCCACGAGAGCTACTCTCT
>CM035178.1:1573363-1588027 GCA_020233015.1 Callinectes sapidus | reverse complement strand
GTACTATAAAGAGACACTGCACCTTGACTAGGTAACTGAGTATCAGTTTTAATTAATAATTCTTGCTGCTACTACTTGAAGGAACAAGATATGCCTGTGTTGCAGATACACTTGTTGTCCATAAAGAGCCATTAGCATCACTCTTAGACTGTAATCTTGCACCACAGAGAAGCACATTATGCCTATCTCCATATTTTGTACATTTTCAAAAACAACCTTTGGCCACATGGCCTTTAACCAAACATTTAAAGCACACTCCAGCAAGTTTAATCTATTCAGCTTGCTCTTTATCAGGCAATCTTAACACATTCAATCACTTCTCAGACTTGTGTCTTTTATTGCGAAATACACAAGCCGTGTTACTGATATCAATACATGCTTGATGCATGCAGGGCTGAAGCAGTAGAGGGTCTATCTCTTACCAACCGTGAGCTGAAAGGCGGAGTTTGCGCCGTTTACTCATCCCAGGATTCTCATGCTTACCTGTAGTGGCATCTGAAAATACCTGACCTCTCAATACTCTATTTCCTTTTGCAGGAATTTCAAAGGCCACTCCAAATCACTTTCTCGCTCAACACCCTTCCTGGCCTACTCCATACGTATTTCAGTAGGAAGCCGTGACAATATTGTTACACTGGCCCCCGTCCATACACAGCTTCCAAAGCCGCGATACGTACTCTTACCCAAAATGGCAGCACATGACTGGCGGCACAGACATAGGGATGTTTCTAAGCGAAGATCCGTAGCTAACGACGGGAAGCGAGGTAACAGACCCAGAGACTAGACTTACTCAGAGAAGTAAGAAGACAATCAAAGGCTTGGCACAACTTCCTTACTTTACTGGCACACAACAAGGTAGATACAGAGTGAATACGCAGGGGATGTCGTCAAATTTAGGGGTAAAACTGTAAAAATCATTGTAGCTACACATGATTTTTTTTTTATCGAAAGCGTGTACTATAAGAAGATGTCATCTTGCGGGTTACAGCATCTATCTATCTGCAATAGAAAAAAAGAAAAAAAAAAAAAAACTAAAATTGCAATATTACGCAAAAAACTATAAAACTTAGAATACTTTGTTTCATGCTCTTAATAGAAGAAGAGTTGTTACACACCTGTAACAGATTACTTTTTTAAGCAATTTTCTTTTAAGAGTTTATTGGGCTAAAAAAAATGTATAAAAAAAAATATTCGTAAAAATGTAAGTCTTACTTAATTTACGGTGTTAATTTATCCAAAAAACGGTCAATTACAGTTGTAGACAATTTATTTAGGAACAAAATGCAAAAAAAAAAAAAAAAAAAAATCATGAAAATCCATCATTAAATAAAAAAAGTTATGTAAGATAGAGCATACATACTGGTACCTCTGTTTCGAGAAAACGGCGTCTGAAGTTGGGTGACGTTCTGCGCCGCGCCCTCAGTGGCTGCATAGGCGAGGTCCCTCTGTAGTTCCTTATTCCGCACCTTGTTCTTGATGGGTTTCTTCATGTCGGTATTTGTTCTCTCAAGGTATTTCATTGTTCTTTCTGTTACAGGTATTCCAAGGTCTCTGTACATGTTACTTTTAACATAACCAGCGTTGAAGTGATGGTGGTGGTGGTGGTGGTAGTGGTGGTGGTGGCTGTAGTTTAACAATTAAGTATTAACAATTAAGTATGCACACTAAACCTAAGCAATAAACAACAAATTAACAAGTTCAGATATAATAGTTCAAGTTACAAATAAGGTCAAACGCCTACAGCATGGTGAGATAATTATTTACACGAGAAAATGTACACACCTTACATTGCGATTCACTAGGCCTCCAAATGGGAATCAAACAATCAATGTTGCTGCCAAAGAAATGGCAGACGTGGACTCTTGAAATAACCAGCAAGATTTTGTCCTGCACCCCACACCGTCACCAGAGAATGCTTTCCACACAATGAAGTATGCGGGTACCTCACCTAACCAGCGCACCTTCCTTTTGTCATATGGAAGGCGTGATTGGTCCATGACGATGACGTCAATGAACCACTACATGAGCAAACTAGTTCGAATTATCACTAATAACAATACAGTAACCAGAGTCGAACACAAAAAATGGTGCGAACGAGAACGATATCATTAACATAATATCCATCACCAAATACGTATAATTACCCTTGACTTATTTAGATTAAATCCACCACCAACATACATATAATCACCCTAAATTTCAGTCTTATGGCTCCCATAATCATAATTATAATGAAATTGTGTACACAATCTTTCAACATCTAGGCTCTTCGGTGGGGATCGTACCCCGAGAATCTTAATACAAAATTTGTACCAATTTTTGGACAGGGCGCTTCAGAGTAGATCTGTCAGCAAGTTGTACATTCACCGAACACACCAGGCCATCTTGAGATGGGTAAACTTCAACAATTCGTCCTAGTTTCCAATAGAAACGATGGCACTGCTCGTCTATTAGTAAAACTAGATCCCCTACACAGGCATTCTGCCTACGAGTGTTCCATTTCGCTCGGGACTGGTATTGATGAACGATTTCCTTTTTCCACCTCGACCAAAATAGGTCTATAGAGTATTGAACACGACGCCACTGTTTGGACGCGTATAGATCAGATGGTTCCATGTGTTCCGCAGCCAAAGTACGAGGAATAACCTTAGGCTTCATAGTGATCAAGTGGTTTGGTGTGAGAGGTTCAAGTGACTGAGGGTTACTGATGTAATTAACATTAAGGGGTCTGTTTTTTATCACTGAGGCACCTTCGGACAATCTCATCTAGATGAGACTCGTATTCATAGAGGATGCCCTCAATAACCTGTCTGGCTACACCGATAATCCTTTCCCATACTCCACCTCTGTGGCTGGCTGCAGGTGGATTAAAAACCACATCACCTCCCATTTTCAACAATTCATTTTTTGCACCAAAAAAATTTGTTTCTTGGTCGCACCTAATTTCTCTCACAGAACCACGAAGTGCAACAAATCTCTTAAATGCGTTTATGAAACTGTCTTTGCTGAGCGAGTGAACAACCTCAATATGCACTGCCCTGCTCACTAAGCATGTGAACATCACGCCATACCTCTTACACTCTCTTTGTCTTGACTTTACGATGAAAGTCCAAATAAGTCACAACCTGTGAACCAGAAAGGGTAGTATGGGGAGAGTCTGTCCTTTGGTAGATCACTGTTTACTTTCTGAAGGGTTAGTCGTCTATGGAAAGACGTGGAAAAGTGCAAGGTGGTATCATCAGCATAGGAGTGTTTAGGGCAAAAAGTTTGGTTTAGAAGATCATTGATGAATAATAGGAAGAGAGTGGGTGATAGGACAGAACCCTGAGGAACATCACTGTTAATAGATTTAGGGGAAGAACAGTTACCGTCTACCACAGCAGCAATAGAAAGATTAGAAAGGAAACTTGAGATGAAGTTGCAGAGAGAAGGATAGAAGCCGTAAGACGGTAGTTTGGAAATTAAAGCTTTGTGCCAGACTATCAAAAGCTTTTGATGTTATGATAGCTATAGCAAAAGTTTCACCAAAACCTCTAAAAGAGGATGACCAAGACTCAGTACGGAAATCCAGAAGATCACCAGTAGAAAGGCCTTGACGGAAGCCATACTGGCGTTCAAACTGGCGATAAAAGATTGTGAAGTGATAGACGTTTAAGAATCTTCTTATTGATAATAGATTCAAAAACTTTAGATAAGCAGATTAAACCAATAGGACGGTAGTTTGAAGGATAAGAATAGTCACCCTTTTTAGGAACTGGCTGAATGTAGGCAAACTTCCAGCAAGAAGGAAAGGTAGATGTAGATAGACAAAGTCGAAAAAGCTTGACTAGGCAAGGTGCAAGCACGGAGGCACAGTTTCGGAGAACAATAGGAGGGACCCCATCAGGTTCATAAGCCTTCCAAGGGTTTAGGCCAGCGAGGGCATAGAATACATCATTACGAAGGATTTTAATAGGTAGCATAAATTAGTCAGAGGGGGAAAGGAGAAGGAGGAACAAGCCCAGAATCATCCAAGGTAGACTTTTTAGCAAAGGTTTGAGCAAAGAGTTCAGCTTTAGAGATAGATGAGATGGCATTGGTACCATCAGGTTGAACTAAAGGAGGGAAAGATGAAGAAGTAAAGTTGTCGGAGATGACTTTTGCAAACTTAGTGTTGTTCAATGCCTCAAAAACTCAATTCCTCCACCTACCAACTCAACACAATCTTCCAAATAACTATCCGCTCTTCTTCCATGACACTCAACTGTCCCTTTCTTCTACACTGAACATTCTCTGTCTATCCTTTATAATCTAAACTGGAAACTTCACATCTCTTCTCTAGCTAAAACAGCTTCTATAAAGTTAATCTATAAAGTTAATGAGCCGTCTCCGCCAGTTTGTTCTCGTCTCCCCAACTGCTAACTCTATATACAGGGGCCTTATCCATCCGTGTTTGGAGTATGCTTCACATGTTTGGGGAGGCTCCACTCATAAAGCTCTTTTGAACAGGGTGGAATGAAAAGTTTTTCGTCTTATCAACTCCTCTCCTCTGACTGACTGTCTTCAGCCTTTTTCTCATCGCCGCAACGTTGCCTCTCTTGCTCTCTTTTACCGCTATTTTTGTGCTAATTGCTCTTCTGATCTTGCTAACTGCATGCCTGCCCTCCTTCCGCTGCCTCGCTGCACAAGACTTGCCTCTTTCTCTCATTCCCCCTATTCTGTCCACCTCTCTAATGCAAGATTTAACCAGTATTCTCAGTCTTTCATCCCTTTGTCTGGTAAACTCTGGAACTCTCCCTGCTTCTGTATTTCCATCTGCCTATGACTTGAACTCTTTCAAGAGGGAGGTATCAAGACACTTATCCCGTTCTTTTGGCTTTTGATCTCGAACTTTCCCAGGGACCGGCACTTCAGTGGGCATTTTTTTGTTTTGTTTTATTTTTGTTGCCCTAGACCGCCCCCTTCTACATAAAAGAAGAAAAATTGTTGTTTCCGATGTGAAGGACCTTGCACTTTTCTACATTAAATTTCATCTATCATTTTTCTGCCCATCATGTTAGTTTCTTGAGGTCACTCTGTAATTCTTGCCATTGTGATGCTGACGCTACTTTACTCATTATTTTGGTGTCGTCCACAAATTTACTTAATGTGCAATTTATGCCTTCATCAATATCACTGATGTATATTATGAAAAGTACTGAACCTAAAACAGAGCCTTGAGGAACACCGCTATTTATTTTATGCCACTCTGAATCTTTTCCGTTGATAACAACACGTTGCTTTTTGTCAGAGAGCCAGTCTTCAGGGTATTTCCGAATATGCCGTGAGCTTTGGCTTTACTTATTAATCTCTTATGTGGGACAGTGTCGAAAGCTTTTTGGAAATCGAAGAAAATAATGTCAACTGCTTTTGTCTCGTCATACGAGTTACATACTTCATAGAAGAAGTCTAGTAAATTTGGTAAGCAGGAGTGCCTTTTTCTGAATTTGCGTTGGGAGTCTTTTATTATTTTATTCTCTTCCAAGAACGTGACAATCTTATTTCTAATCATTGTTTCCATCTGTTTCCAAACTACTGAAGTAAGACGTGTAATTTGCTGGAAGTGATTTATTTCCTTTTTTGAAAATTGATGTAACATTTGCTAGCTTCCATTCATTGGGAACTTTCCCCGCTAGTAGCGTTTTACTGAATAAAGTCGTAAGCGGTTTCAAGAGTTCATTTCTTGCTTTTTTTAAGAAGCCTGAATGATATTTTATCCGGCCCATGTGTTTTGTTTACGTTCATGCTATTCATGACTGAGAGGATTTCATTTTCTGTAATTATGAAGTTAGGCAGTGTGACACCCTGTGTCCGGGGCGCGACGGTAGGCAGGTTGCCGTGAAAATCCTCAGTCGTGAAGACTGTTGAAAATTGTTTAGGGTATTTGCCATGTCAGCTTCGTTTCTATTTGTTTGCCATTTTCTGTTAACAGGCCAATTGTTATTGTTAAGACTCTCTTAGTTTTTACATAACTATAAAATTCTTTCGGGTTTGGCTTGCATGAGTTTGCTAACTGAGTTTCATCAGATTTTTTGTTGCATCTTATCAGTTTTTTCGTTCGTCTGTGCAATCTGTCATGTTCTAATTTATCATTTTTGTAATCTGCCAATTTATATTTGTGGAGGAGGGGGAGGAGGAGGAGGAGGAGGGGAGAAAAATAAGATAAAGGAAGAAAAACTGTTACTCATTTGATTTGTTATATCAATGCCTTTGTCTCTCCTATGTTTGTAATTCTCATTTTTTATATCTCCTTTTCCTCTCACCCCTGAACACACCTTCCCTACACACACACACACACACACACACTCACTCAAGTTGGAACAATACTCTCGAAGGGAGAACCTGCCTATTGTCGGAATTGATGAGGACGCAAACGAAACCGAAGACGTTCTGGGAGCCAAGATCATCGAATTAGCTGGAGACATTAGAGCGGAGCTTAAACCAGACGACATATCGGTGGTACATTGTATGGGAAGGCCCAAGGAAATAGATAGGCCCGTAATTGTAAGGTTTTGCCATAGGAAGAATAAGTACGAAGTGATTCGTAACATAAAGAAGTCGATGGGTAAACAAAGGAAAGTGTATGTCAATGATGACTTGACTTCACGAAGGACTAATATGATGAAGTTAGTGAAGGAGCAGGACATGTGAAAAATGTGTCCACAAGGGAAGGGAGTATTCTCGCCCGGCTGCACAGTGGTGGGAAACCACTGATTATTAACACTCCTGATGATTTATAAAAAGTTCGGATCACCACTCCTGTCTTGGAAAACCTTAGTTTGCGTGAGTTGATTTGGTTCTAGGATTGTGCTAGGGCACAGCACATGCCTAAGCATAATTCGGTTACAACTGTTACCCCTGTAGAGCACACTCACCAAATGCCTCTCTATGTATTGCCTCTCAATGTTTTGTTGGTTTCATCAAATCTATCACCACTTTTGTTTTCCTTGTATATGAATGATACTGAAGAACAGTTGCTAAGGAGCAATTGTAATTATGTCACTATTGGAGATAAATGGATTGATGATATGCTGAAGATCCTTGTGTTAATGTATGTGGACGATACTGTTGTATTGGTTGATAGTGAAGCAGGCATAGCTATTGCACCGAAAGCAATGGACATATATTTTGATAAATGGAAGTTAGACATCAATTGTGAAAAGACTAAAATTACTATATTTTCTAATGATAAATGTGCTGAGGAAATTACTATTTTAAATTTAAGGGAGAACATACAGAACTTGGAAATGAATATGAATATCTTGGTGTTTTAATGAACTACAATGGGAGTTTTAAAACATGTCAAGAACAACTTTGCCAGTAAGGAAGAAGAGCAATGTACAGTCTTAAAGCAAAATGTCGAAAATTAGATTTGCCCATTGATTTGCGACTAGAATTGTTTGACGCCATAGTATTGCCAGTTATTATGTATGGTTGTGAGTTTTCGGGCTTCAAAGTTATCAAGGATGTAGAAAATTTGCAGGTAACGTTTTTGAAACACATACTAAATGTCCGTAAGACTACATGTAACGCAATGGTGTATGGTGAGTTAGGCAAATACCTTGTTAGCGTTCACATCAAAACAAGAATTAAGCTACTGGATTAGATTATTGAATGGTAAACAAGATAAATTTTGTTATATAATGCATCAGTGCATTTTCAAGGTATATACTCAAAATATTTTTAAATCCTCATGGCTTAACTATATAAAAACTTTGTTGAACAATTAAGGTATGTCTGGGATATAGGTCAGTCAAGAGATAAATCATCATATTTGGTTGAAACACGCTTTTGAGAGAACTGCCAAAGACCAATGGATAACGGAATGGAGGTCATTATTAAATAGTAAGTCTTCCTGTAATACTTATATTTTATATAAAAAAAATGTTTTGTTTTAGAGAGCTACTTAAAAAAACTGCCAAAGTTGTACAGGATTAGCTTTAGTAGATTAAGAACTAACAATCACAGATTACCTATTGTAACGGGTAGGTACACTAGAACTCCAAGAGAGGAGAGGAAATGTGACAAATGCAATACTAATTCAATAGGGGATGAGTTTCATGTTCTGCTTGAATGTAACAACCAAGAAATCACAGAACTCAGGACAATATATTTACCGAGGTATTACAAAAATAATCTAACTAGGTATTAGTTTCTACAACTATTACAAAGTGACAGATACACAGTACAACGTTAAGTAGCAGCATTTATTAAATATGTATTTAATATTTTTCGATAATGTGTACAGAGTCAAGGGATGATTTATAATGTATATTTATGTGAGGGAGCTGTGCTCCATACTTTGTTAAAAAGTCTGAGCATAATAAAGAAATCTAAGTCTAATGATTATGACATTATTTTTTTACAGAAACTAAATATGATGATGTTGACTTGATCAACATGAAAGATAGAATGGAAAATAATGGGTTTGATATTGTTTACAAAAATAGGAGTAGATTAAGCAGATTTAAGTCTGGTGATCTTATTGCTATTGAAAAGAACTTAAAGCAGCTTTAAGTGGAAACTAATGAGATCTGAGTTTGATTCATTACCATCAGTTAAGATTGATGAAAGGAGTATACTGTACAGTTTAGATAAAGAACTTGTTTTAAGTTGTGTTTATATTCATCCTTCACACTCAAGATATGTTACTGAAGAACATTTTAGTGACTTGGATAACTTTCTATCGACTCATACAAATGATGATTATGTGCATGTTTTGTGTGGTGACTTCAATGCTCACACGCTTAAAGGCCGATTCACACACATCAGTGACGTATCCGTGCCGCGTCCGCTCAGTGATTCAGTGTCATTGAAAAAAATATCGTTGCTTTGAATTCAACGGAAGCATTCACATACGTCCGGGGCAGTTCAGTGTTTTGACTCTCAGTGACCATTCCGTCTCCGTTTCGTGAAATTGAGTATCGTCGCCACCGATCTTTTGTCGATTTTCACGGACGCCGGACGAGTGTTCTGAGCTTACAAGAAGATGGATGACGAACTTCTTATTGAATTGGTGCAAAATTATCCTGTTCTGTATGATCTGGCACAACCAAAATATATGGATTCCAATTTTAAGAAAGATATATGGAATAACATAGGAGAAGAAATGAAAATAGATGGTAAGTAGGCTATTCTTTTTATTGATGTTGATCATATCACACCACACCACCACACCATACCACACCACAACATCTCACATCACACCACAACACCGCACCTCACACCACACCACAACACCTCACATCACACACACCACACCGCAACACGTCTCATCACATTTTTCTTATTCATTGGTGTAATTAATATATTATTAATTTTGTACAAAGTCACACTAAATGTCAGGTTTACTTTTGCTAGTTTTTTAATACCTCTTCTCTCACTTTGATTTTCCAATCTGCAGTCAGGGAAACTGCCATAGCACAGATCCAGCCTCTGAATTAAAGTAATCTTTATACAGTTCTCTCACAGTTAACGCATCTTTTGTTGCATTTCCACCCTGCAGAGGCAGATTTTCAAGTCTTGTTTCTGCTGTTTTATGCACTGTTGCATTTACCTCACATGGGCGTGTTTCTATATCATATATATTAATAAAATTATGCAGAACACAGATTGCAAGTATCATGTGATCAACATTTTCTGGTTTTGCTTGAATTCTTCGGTTACATATTCTAAATTTTTTAGACAAAATGCCAAACGTATTTTCAACAACTCTTCTGGCACAAGACAGTCTATAATTAAAGACATGCCTAGATTTATCCAAATCTTGCCCAGGAAATGGTCGCATCAAATAAGTTTTTAGAAGGAAGGTTTCATCACCCACCATTACATACGGAGCCTTAGAATTTGTGCCTGGCAATGTAGCATTCCCTGGTACTGATAATGTGCCTCGCTTTAGTGCTTTGCCTAGACCAGAATTTGCAAAAATTCCACCATCACTGCTTTTCCCATATGCACCAACATCAACTGTGATGAAATTGTACTGTGCATCAACAAGCGCCAGCAAGACAATTGAAAATGTCTTCTTATAGTTAAAGTACAGAGAACCACTATTTGGGGGCGACTGAATGGTAAAATGTTTGCCGTCCAAAGCTCCGAAGCAGTTAAGAAAATTCCAAAGTGTTGAAAAGTCATTAGCAATGGATTTCCACATCTCTGTTGAAGGTTTTAGTAGTACTTCGCTCATGAGATTTTCTGCTATTATCCTGCAAGTGTCCATGACAATTTTGTACACTGTGCTATGCCCCAAACGGTAGCTGAACGATATTGACTTTAGGGAATCCCCCATAGCTAGGTACCTGAAAGAAGGAAATTTAACTTATATTAAAACTTTTGTTTTTTTCAGGTTCATCATGTAAAAGCAGATGGAACAATATAATGGACAATTACAGAAAATCTATGAAGAAGACTTCATCTAAGAGTGGGCAAAGTGCAAAGAAAATTAAATTGTATAAATTTTCGGAGCAATTAAACTTTTTAAAGATATACATGCACGAGAGGGAAACCAAGGGGAACATCACAAGTGAGGAACATGAAGGAAGCAATCACGGCGATGTTGTAGAACAACAGGAGGACGAAGAGGAGAACATCACGAAATCTGCAGGGGTACCAACAGTATTGGACGGAAGCCTACATGAAGATTTGCAGACACAACCATTGCCCTCACCAAAGCCTATTTGTGAAGCTAAAGTCATCAGCAGGAAAATCGAAGAAGAAAGTAGCACCTCAACAAACAGCTTCTGCAAAATTAATGGAGTACTTTATCAGTAAACAAGACAATCAAACCGCTTCCACCTCACCACACCCTGTTGACGCATTTCTAGCAGGCATTGCTCCAACTATGAAAACTTTAATCCCTTATTATTTGAATGTAGAAAATCTGAAATATTTGCCACAGTACAGAAATATGAAATGCAAATGCTTATCAATCAACATTCATTTGAAAGACTACCTGAGCCTTCAGCTTCTACATCATCAGCTTCAACTCCACATCCCTCACCTCAACCATGGCAAGAACATACAACAGTAACTTATGAAGATCAGCAACAGAAGCTATTTAATTACACATCTGCTCCAAACAGCGCCAATTCTTTGCAGAACAACTTTTCAACTTATCAGTATTTTTAACTCTTCAATATAGGCTACAGTTTAAAACATTAGAGTAGGCTAATCACACACATAAGTAAGGATGAATTCTGGCCGTTTAAAACAAATTAATGTACTGTCACTTAGTGTAAAAATAAACTTGTTAAAGAGTCTGTGAAATCTCCAACATGGATATAGATACATAAATACAGTAAATAACAAACTACAAAGACTATTATTTCACCTCAAACAAACTGCTAATCGTTCCGTTGGTGTTATGGCCATTCTCCAGTGGGTGTCTTGTTTCTTCAGGTGAGTCTCCATTTTACTGAGCAATATCCTGAAGCAGTTTTTGGACATTCTAAAGTACTGGAAAAACTTTGTCTCATCATCGATCAATTCCTTGTACAGAGTTGCAAACTCTCCTCAGTTTCTCTTTTCTGCCACGCTTCATGTACCCACTTTCTCCTCTTCACTTTTTGTTCAGCCTCTTCCTCTTCATCAAGAATTATGGCTATCATTGCCAACTCCACGTCTGAAAGCTTTCCCATCCTGGAAAACACCGATTCACGGTGTACGGAATCACCACGGATGTGTGTGCATAGACGTCACGGAAACAACACTGGTAGCACTGACACTGAGCGGACGCGGCAAGGATACGTCACTGATGTGTGAATCGGCATTTACTCTTCTTGATTTTTGTATAACTGTTGATGATGATGGTCAGGTGACTGCTCAGATACCCTACAAAAACTTGTCAGACACTCGGCTGATAGGGCTAGTCACGATTTAACATCCGACAGGAACGCCCGCATTGTTTATCACAGTATCCCTTATAACGTTTTCTGTTAAGTATTTTCAAGGTAGACTCAACAAATATTTATTGTACGTACATACCATTATATATATATATATATATATATATATATATATATATATATATATATATATATATATATATATATATATATATTGTCACGAACCCATGTATGGGGGGGGTGGGGGCGGCCTTGGCCGTAGGTATGTGTGTGTGTATGTGCGTGGTGGGCGTGAGAGTAGAAAAAGTGTATGATATAATTTATCGTATACCACTATACAGAGTGGAAGAGAAAGGGTGGGAGAGAGGAAGCAAGAAAGAAGATTGACTGTGCGAGTGACCTGCCAGTCTTTGCGTCTTTTAGGATCATGGAATGGATGGAATGTATTTGACCTGCTGATTAAGGGAATCTTTATTCTGGTACAAGGCAAAAATGTAAAGCTTCTCCGATCTTTTATTTCTATTCATATGAAATATGTAGTCAGTGGCTCTTAAGCTGCCATATATAGTGTGTGATATTCAAGTTACCACAACCTGTGTGTGTGCGTCTGTTTGTGTGTTATATAGTACTACCTGGAGCCACACCACGGATTAAGAATCGAGCCATAGTTTTAAGAATATAAAGCTCGCCCATTCATTTAGTAATTCCATTCGCTAAAAGATGATGCATTAACTCAAAATGTCACCAAAAAAGCCAAATACTCTAAAATAATCTAACACGAACTGAAAATACACTAAATACATTCAAAATACACTTATAACTCTCAAAAAACATTCGAAACTCCTAAAAACACTATCAAACACACTTAAAACTTGACAAATACACCAAGGCCCACCCCTCCAAAAGAATGCCGGATTGCATTATATAGAACGTTAAAAATGCAAAGGAAACTTACCTAAATATTGTGGTTTAGGTCCTTCTCCTCCTTGGGGCCGGGTGGCATAGTTGGTTAAGGCAGCTCGTCTCGAACCTTCGGTGCTTGCGGCCCAGTTTCCTATCCTTGCCAAACCTAGTTGCCCAGTGGGATATGTAGCGCTCTCCCGTTAGCTCTAGTGGTGCCATATGACCTAAGCTGTTGCGGCACCTAGTGGAATCATTTCCATGTTTCTCTCATCCTCCTCTTCCACCTCCCTTTCTCCGTTCTTCTCCCTCCTCCTCCCTTATTTCTTCGCTCTGTGGCTTCCATCTACACGCCTAGAAACACACAAGAGCACATAGAGATCAATAGATATTAGGCAAAATGTTGATGAATTTGCGCCGTGAAAAAGAGAGACGCCAGACGAGAGGGTATGGTGACTTGTCACCTTGACTATAACTTGTCACCTTGACTGTAACGTCATCAACATCAGAGAGAGCGTCACCAGGACTAACTTGTGTAGATTACATAGACAAATAATTTCAAAATGACCCATTGTAAAAATGAAGCCAGGGCCAAGGGCTTCTTATTTTCTGACTTGGGAGATATTCTAACTAGTTCCCACTGCATAAAAACGTATCCAGCCTGACTATTTTTCAAAGAAATGCCTAAACTGAATATAATCAGTTTATAAAGATATTCTTGCTTTTAAAACGGCTTTAACATGCACCCATTCCGACTTCAGATTTCTTTTGAAAAATATTACACTATATATACTACCTTTTCAGGCACACAACAGTTAGCTAGAACCGCAGGAGAACGCATGAAATTAAAAAAGTGTAAATAAAAACATTTTTTAAACTCATTAAAAACCTATGTAAAGTCCAGCTATTTCCATGTAGTGAGTAATTTAACTCACTTTACAGAATCTACAATGTCTTTTAAAGAAATCTATTAGGAGCTAGACCACTGAACCAGAAACGTAAACAAGTAAAATCAATATTAATAAATTTACGTTTATCAGAACTAAAAGTCCATATATTTGGCTCAATTGGTTTATTTTCAACATACGAAAGTATAAGCGATTCTTTGAGACCATGAAGACCCAGGTAGAGCTTGGAATTAAAAAATAAATAAATAAATAAAAAATAATGGCGAGGGACAAATTTTGAGTCTTCAGCCAGCCAATACTTACGCCATGAAACACCACTACCCGCCATATATTCACCGAACAGAGGCACGAAACACACACACTCTGGCCCCAGGCCAGAGCGGGTTAGCAGGGGGCCTAGACAGCACAACCACCAGTCAGGGATCACCATCTTCCCTCTGTCCTCTCATCACTTCAAAATTAAGCCATATTTTCCGTATTTGACCACTAGGTACGATATGCTAGGCTAGTAGTTCCATGCTGAGACATCGTGCATGGCTTACAAAATGTAGAAAGAGCAATTAATAGGTGGTGAAACTGATGAGTAACCTCTTTACTGCTTGTTGCACATATCACCGCTTCAATATCTGGGTGGACATTGCACTGTTTTCCCTCGCACACATAAATAAAACTTAAAAATAAGTGAATGACCTTAAAAATACCTTTAATAAGGATAGAGCATTGTGGTGACGGTGGTGCAATGTCTTGCCTTCCACTGCAGAATATGGCAACACTCCTAACGTTATGTGTGTGTGTGTGTGTTTGGGGAGGAATATATTAGTGTGTCTAAGCATGTGAGACTGTGTGTGTGTGTGTGTGTGTGTGTGTGTGTGTGTGTCCACTCTGGGGTTTTCTTGAGGACTAAACTTAGGTTGGCTCCTGTATCTCTCAACACAACAATTTTCTTCTCTGGACCACCCTCAAGTTTTATTTTACCTCCAGTGATGAACGGTTCA
>CM035178.1:1536826-1552754 GCA_020233015.1 Callinectes sapidus | reverse complement strand
AACTCATGCTGGTAGAGATTCAAATAGGGCCAAAGAAGACACCCCTAATGATGTAACCCCAGTCCGGAGCGGCGGTGACAATCTCAGGGGGGCCAGGCAAAAAAGGAAGGCTACTGATAGATTTAATAAGATGCTTAGGGATGATTTAGAGTACTTGTAAATATAAATTTCTGCTACATCCATGAAGGTGAGGACTTCTAGGATTTAAGTTCAAGTGTTAGTAAAAAATGCTACACCTTCACTGAAGGTGCGGATGTTAGGAAAAAATGCTACACCTTCACTGAAGGTGAGGATATGAGGAAAATGCAACACCTTCACTAAAGGTGATGCAATTAATAGTATTAAGGTATTAGCTTAAGGTGGGGTTAAGGTTTAAATTTAAGACTAGGTTAAGGTGAGATAAAGTAGGTTAGGATAAAATGCTACACCTTTCATAAAGGTGAGGATTTTGGTAGGGGCATGACTATTTGGATGAGATGAGCAGCGATCTCAACCTCCCCGAGTTGCATTTCCATCTTTCTCTCTCTCTCTTACTACAGTAAATCCCCATTTCATCTCTTCTTTTAAAATAAATAAACAGATAAACTGACCTCCAGAGTAGTTACCTAATTGCGATTTGGGGAATCGCAATCTCCTCTGGGGAATATGTTAGGAATTTAACTAGGAAAAATAAAACCAGTAAAATGCTTGTAAATAAAACAAGAATAATGCTTACAAATAAAAATACATGAATAAATATATTTAATAATAAATAAATAAATAATGTTTCCTTAATAAATGAGATGTAAAATCAAGTAGCTAATTAAGTAGTTGAGGTTTACGGGAATATAAGACAGAGGGCGTTGGTGGCGCAGTATATAAAATCGCGACCGGCGTTCCTCACGTTAGAGTCTCGTCAGTTTCACGACCGTAACCAGTCAGTCTACCTCCACTACACTACCTTACTGCTCCGACTTACTATATTCGGGCCACTCAAGAGAACTTTTTGCCTTGAAACCGCCAACTTCTGCTACCTCAGCTCAGTAGTATTATATTTTAGAACATAGATGTGCTAGGCAATTTTGTTGCAACAACTTTGAGCCGTAGGCATGTCTGTGTGATTGAAATAAGTGCTGCTTGGCTGGTTATGGCAGCCCTGTGACCACTGTCTAGTGCAGGTGAGGGTGGTTTCCTCGTTTAATGATTCTCTTGGGTGTCTAAACTATTGTGAAGGGTCACTGATAAATTTACTTTTTCACAATAAAGTGGCCGACACAAAATCATATAGAACATCACTAATTTATTCAGACACACATTACCTTCCTAATAATAATGTCCTTGTGTATGTCTTCTGCTTCTACAATGACTAAAATTGAAGGGAACTGATAAAAACTTTAAGTAAAACAAGACAGAAGTAGAGGTGGCGATCAACAGAGACGACTATCAAAACAAGTCACAAGAGGAAGAAGAAGAAGAAAAGGGCGGAGTTTAGAGGGAGCGGGGAGACAGGAGGGTTTGTGATTGGTTAGCCGTTTTGTGTCGGGGGTTGTGATTCGCTGGCGTCTGTGACGTCAACATGGGCGGGAAATCTCGATCAGCTGCCTCTATGTGTCCACTGAAGAGGAAGAAGAAGTTACACTTAGCTTTCTGAATCCCAATGTGAGCATAGTGTAAGTAGCCACAACTTTCGAAGGTTGTAGAAAAATTACAACTTCCTAACACCTTACTTTTTCTGAATCCGGGCCCTGGGCTGCAATTGCCTCCGCTCTGCTCACTCTCCGGTGCCTGGACGTACCCCTTCTACTGGCCAATCAGGCACAAGATATCCACCTGGCCGCAAACTCTGGCCATCTTTACCACCTCCACACCAATGTCATCAATACCAATCTGGTAGCATCGCCAACGCTATTTTCACACTAGGCGCCGCCGCAACAATATATATATATATATATATATATATATATATATATATATATATATATATATATATATATATATATATATATACCTACAGTGTGTGTGTGTGTGTGTGTGTGTGTGTGTGTGTGTATGTGTAAGTGAGTGGGTGTGAGTGTGTGTAGTTTAGTATATCAACTATATAGATCATTTTAACATGTTTCACATATTTCTTCAACAGTAATCATTCTTGCTCTATCAATCATTTTGTTATGTGAACGCAATAATTATTCTTGTCACAACATTGCTAGTATGTAATTCAATGCTTAGGATGCATTGCAATTCTGTTTATAGTTTCAGAATTAATCTAGTCATTATGGCAATTGACTTTATGTAACCGATATTACACAATAAAATATATTAATATATATGTATATGTATCAATGTACCTATGAATGAGTAAATATATGACTAAATATATAAGAAAAGGAGGGCAGGAAATCAATGTACCTATAAAAGGTAAAGTGGGGGGCTTACGCTGTATCAGCGCGTAGCTGCGGGCGCTCATCTCCCGTCTCCTTGGCCTTTGAGCCTGTGGTGGAATAGTCCCTTACCCCGGGACATGGGGCCAGCATGAAATCCGTGTTTCCACAGTTTACCTTCCCTAGGTTGCCCTAGGTACCCATTTATCGACCAGTGAAGGATGAAAACCTGGGTGGGGTCCGCGCCGTCCTCGTCCGGGATCGAACTCGGGCCCACGGA
Organism: Callinectes sapidus; assembly: GCA_020233015.1. Classification (NCBI taxonomy): domain Eukaryota; kingdom Metazoa; phylum Arthropoda; class Malacostraca; order Decapoda; family Portunidae; genus Callinectes; species Callinectes sapidus. The sequence goes on along the minus strand of CM035178.1, from coordinate 1,550,117 downwards.
TTCGTAGCTAGACGCGCTAGCCACTGCACCGTGGCGGCGCTATGTACCTATGAATGAGTGAATATACGACTAAATATATAAGAGAAGGATGGCGAAAAATTAAGCAAAACAATACAGCCATACCTTGTGAAACATAGAAAATTGGTTCCCTTTTCTATCTTTAGTTCCGTCAGTGGCCACTGTGGCGCCATGAACTTTCCTCCAAGGTATAATTCACGGCCTGGTATCCTTCTTAGAATCCTTTGTCCCGTCAGTGTCTGAAAATGACTTAAGTCCGCTTGAGCCACCGCACTCGCAGCTCAACTTTTAGGGCAGGACTAAGCAGAACTTAAGGATTTGAGTCATTTTATGGGATGTACTTAGTCCGCCCAAGTCATTTTTTTACTCAAGTCACGCTAAGACCTATGAATACCGGCCCAGGCAGGTTTCACTTCTTAAATGTTATGTTGAATGTTGGCAGTTGGTGATTTTTTTTCCTGGTCCGTCTGACTTGTAATAGTAGTATTGTTATATGAGCATTTTTATTTTATAGCCGTGTAGGTTGAGGAACACCGATGGATGATCTTGCATCAATGGAAGAACCTTGCACATCTTGCAGGAGCAACACTGGATTTTGTCATTGATTTATCATTAAATAGATCTTGATAGTTTTGTAATAAATAAACAGGTTTGATACAAACTAATTGTTCTTAATGTACATGTGGCTAGTGCAATAGATTAACCCAAAAGAAAGAAATAACTAATGCTGCAATCGCTGAAATATAAACAAAAAGCAAGGGAACAAATTTTTCACTGCTTTAAATCTTAGTTAACAAAAAGAAGGCAAGAGTTTGAGCTTTGTAAGCCTGTCGGCGTGCTTGCTGAAATTCTTCTTCAGCATGCAGCCGCATTCTCTCTGTCCACAGCCGAATTTCTTCAGCATATATATATATATATATATATATATATATATATATATATATATATATATATATATATATATATATATATATATGTAGCCGAACCCAGCAGGTATCTAATGACTCACTGGTGATTTGTTGTACTGATCACTACCATCATCGTAGGGTCGAGGAAAGTCAGTTCTTTCTCTGACGTTTATTCGACGACAAGCAGTGACCGTAAAAACTGCAAACAGATTTTCGGTCTCAATTTCCTTATAAATTAACATTGCATGCTAGTACAAAACACTCTTAAGATATTACACTGGTTATAAGCAACACTTGTAATCAACTTGGCACTATGACATTTAATTTATGCTATGAAAATTATGAATTTACCTCAGTCACCTTCCTGCTTGTGTTGGCGGGGCGGCGTCTAGGGCGTGAGTGACGCCCTGAGGGCCTGAGGCAGTGATTGTAGGCAAACCGCACCCATCAACAAGCACGCATCGACTTGAGGTTCTATTTAGAATCTAATATTGATCGTAGAGTACATTATATATATTCTTCATGTTCATAGAAAACTATGGAATATTTCTTTTCTGATTATAGAGGAATAATGATATATATATATAAACCCTTACGTACAGTAACAATATATATATATATATTATATATATATATATATATATATATATATATATATATATATATATATATATATATATATATATATTGTTACGCTCAGATCCAAGCAGGAGAACTTAATGAAGTAAGGATGTGAAACAAATTCTCTTAAGAACCAGAATATATTAAATCAAGGGACCAAAATAACAAAATTAAATCAAAACTCCAAGTTCAGGATGGAGAGTAGAAGATTATGCTACTTCATTCCTCATCAGTGTCACTAAGTAACAATATACATAAATCCAAATAAATAAGTACCCTATGAACACACACCTTAGTCAATGTTTTGCCTAGAAACTGGGGAATTACACTCATTGCTAGTCACGGGGAAAAGGGGCACGAGGTGGTAAACTCAGGGGAAGGGTAGACAGAATAATGCACTCAAAGGGTAAACACAGGGGAAGACACAGGGGTCTTTACTCCAAGGATAAACTCAGGGGAAGACACAGGGGTCATTACACTCCAAGGGTAAACTCAGGGGAAGACACAGGGGTCATTACACTCCAAGGGTGAACACAGGGGAAGACACTGGGGTCAGTACACTCCAAGGGTAAATTCAAGGGAAGACACAGGGATCATTACGTTTGTACCGGCGAGTCGGGGTTCTAGAAGTTTCCGGCACCGGCAAAACACCATTCCAAAACATTGTATAGCATGATACACCCAACATTGAAAAGCCAAGCTCGCTTAATGGAACACTCTTAGCCTTCACAAGCACATGGTATAACAAATAGCAAAATAACACATCAAAACACTCAAGTGTAACCCGGGGAGAGGGAGCGGAGATGGACGGAGGCGGACACCCACACTGACTGGTCTGCGTGGCTCGTCTGCCTCCTCATAGCCAAGCCAAGCCAAGCCCCTTTTGCGACGCCCCGCATAGCGAGACCTCTGGCGGGATCTTGATGATACATTTTTACATTCTTCAATGAATGTAGAAAATAATCACCAATAACCTACCGAACGAAAACAATCATAATAATCTCAAAATAGGGAAATACATCACACGCCCCCACAAAGGAAGACAGAACTTCTAAGAGAAGTTCTGGCTCGCTAAGCCCTAGACAAACCATCTGCAAGAACGTTATTCACTCCCTTTATATGCTGAATAGAGAGAGAATACTCTTGAAGAAACAGACTCCAGCGTGTTAGTCTTTGATTTTTATATTTGAATTTATCAAGGAACTTCAAATGGTGATGGTCCGTGAAAATGGTTATCATGGGTCCAAAGGGGGGTAAATACACAGAAAAAAATTGTAGTGCCATAATTAGTGCAAGCAGCTCCTTCTCAATAACAGCATAGTTTTTCTGTGCAGAGTTGAATTTTCTACTGAAATAACAAACTGGATGGTCTACACCACTTTCATCACTTTGCAATAGAACTGCACCAGCACCAATGTTGCTAGCATCAACTGCCATCTTAAATGGAAGATCAAAATTAGGTGAAGCCAAAATAGGTTGACACATCAACAAATTCTTTATAGTTTCAAAACACACTTGGCACTCTGGAGACCATATGAACTTCTTATCTTTTTTAAGTAAGTCTGTTAAGGGAGCAATCACATCAGAAAAGTTCATTACAAACCGCCGATAATATCCAATCATACCAAGAAACCGCTGGAGCTCCCTCCGGTTCTGAGGTTGACTAAGATTTGAGATGGCTTCTACTTTCTTTAAAGGGGGACACACTTTACCATGTCCAACAATGTACCCAAGGTATTGTACCTGGGCTTTTACAAACTCGCACTTAGTCAAATTCAAAACCAGAGAGGCATCTGCCAGCCTGGTGAAGACACTATTAATTTGTGACAAGTGTTCATTCCATGTATTACTAAAAATAACTAAGTCATCTATGTATACTGTACAACCAGGGATGCCGTTCACTATGTGGTTCATGAGGCGTTGAAAAGTCGCCGGAGCATTTTTCAATCCGTACGGCATTACTTCAAAGTTGAAAGTTCCCTGGGGGGTCACAAATGTGGAAATGTCCTTGGCCCGGTTGATAAGAGAAATTTGCCAATATCCTCGAACTAAGTCTAGTTTGGTAATAAACCGGGCACCTCCTATGCTATCAACACAGGCATCCACACGGGGAAGGGGGTACGTGTCAGATTTAGTGAGTGCATTAACTTTTCTATAATCCACACAAAATCTATATGAACCGTCTGGTTTTGGCACCAAAGTAACCGGTGAGCTCCACGCACTAGCACACGGTCGGATAAGCTTCTGTTCCAGCATGTAATCAAGCTCATGTTGTAGGACTGACTGTTTACTTGGATGCAACCGGTAAGGAGGTAATTTCACTGGCATAGAATCACCAACATCTATATCATGGAAAGTCAAAGCAGTTTTTCCCGGGGCATCACCAAAAAAACACTTGGAAAGTTCGACAGAAGTCCAACAAGTTCAGTCGTCTGCTCAGTATTGAGGTGGGACAGTTTTTCAGACAGTTCCTGGAATGCTATCTTATTATTTTGCCACTGAGTTGCACTTTCAAGACTCAAAGGGCAGCTCTTCTCCTCAAAACTTGCCGTCTCGTCCACTGCAGCGACAAGACTGCAAACCACGCTGGGCAAAGGCTGAGGACGAAAGTATGGTTTAAGCATATTAATATGGCAAATCTGGTGTGGTTTGCGCCGGTTAGGCGTTTCAATCAAGTAGTCGGTAGTGCTGATCTTCCGACACACTCGATATGGTCCCGAAAACTTAGCTGACAGAGGGTGACCAGACACAGGCAAAAGTACCAGAACTTCATCATTAACCTTGAACTCTCTTTCACGGGCTATTTTGTCATACCATTCCTTCATATCCTGTTGAGACTGCCTGAGATTGGATTGAGCCATCTCCAAGCTGTGGCAAAGACGCTCTTTAAAGTCTGACACATATTTTAACACATTTGTAGGGGGCTTTGTATCACTACTCCACATCTCTTTCATGAGCATTAAGGGTCCTCTCACTTCATGTCCAAAGATTAACTCGTTCGGTGAGATGCCCAAAGATTCTGTTGGGACTTCCCGGGTGGCAAATAATAGGAAAGGAACTCCCTTGTCCCAATCATTCCCAGTCTCATAGCAATATTTTCTTAACATGGACTTTAATGTCTGGTGGTACCTCTCGAGAGCACCCTGTGACTGGGGATGGTATGCACTCGAGGTCACATGAAGCACTCCTAGCTCCTGCATGCTCTTTTAAAAAAGATTGGATGTAAAGACTGAATCTTGATCTAACTGTATCTCACGGGGAAAGCCAAACTTTGTAAAAAACAGCAAAAGTTCTCTTACAACAACTTTAGAGGATACACTACGGAGGGGCACAGCCTCAGGGTATCGAGTTGCAGCATCCAATATAGTGAGCAGGTAAACGTGAGCATCTGAGGTCTTTGGCAGTGGTCCCACAATGTCAATAATGATTCTTCCGAAGGGAGGTTGTAACGTAGGAATAGGTATCAGAGGACTCACTGGGATGGCTTGATTGGGTTTCCCAGTAGCCTGACACGAATGGCATGCCCGGATATACTGTGCCACATCTGCAGTCATGCGAGGCCAGTAGAAGTGCGTGCGTAGACGTTGTAGAGTTTTCCGTACACCCAGATGGCCAGCAAGGGAGGTTCGGTGCGCCATCTCGAGTAACTGCTGTCTGCATTGCTGTGGAATAACGATTTGATGAGTATCCCACATACCATCATCAACTTCCACATGAGGGGGTCTCCAACGCCTCCACAACACATCATTTTTCAAATAAAAACATTCTCATTTCTCTTGATCACACTCACTCTCTTGCACGACAACTCGCCTTAAAGGATATATTTTAGGATCAGTTTCCTGAAACACACGAAGTTGTTCCACTGTTACATTTGGAAGTGAAGGGGGTATTTCTATATTAAATATATCAGCAAGGGAATTATCCTCTACACTGGGCAACACATCATCTCCAACACTTTCTACATTCACTTCTTCCTCCTCCTCCTCCTTCGCATCTGGGAGTGACTCAGTAGCTCTACTCATGGAACGTGTAACTGCACATACATGGAACACCTCTGGGTGTTGTTTCTCAATATTAACAGTGGCAGGGATGGTTACAGGCACTTCAGACAAGACAGGGTTAGGGAACACCTTGGCGCCAGCCACATCATTCCCAAGCAGGAGTGTCACCCCTGGTGCAGGCAAACTTTCAACTACACCGACATCTACAGTAGCTTTAACCAAATCACATGAAATATCAACTCTGACCCTGGGATAAGTGTTAAATCCTGCCACTCCTCTAATAAGCACACACTCTTTACTATCCAAGGGTTCTCCAGTCGGATTCACGAGCAGGGTTCCAGTCGCTGCCGTGTCCCGGAGTATGGTAACATCATAAATACTGCCATTTAAGGTAACTGTACCAGGGAAAATGAAAGGTGCACAAGTATCCATGGCAGCGGGTGAAATACTAGACAAGACTACATTACCACCTGCAGGTTTCTCGGCACCCAACGCCTACGCCTTCCCACTACTTTGTTGAGAATCGCGTGGGGCTCGAGGTACTGTTACATAGTTCTCTGCTCCTGAAGCAGGCATCTTCACTTCTGTGAAATTAAACACATTACTTTTCTTACCAACATTTTTGTCAGACTTAACCAACATCTGTCTTCAGTATGACCTGGTTTCCTACAATGATTGCAAAAATAGGGGGAGGGACCTTTGGGAAAATAGGTGGAAGGTTGGGAATATCTGGGGTTCTGATGATAGTTAGGAAGGAAAGGGGGAATTAGGTTATTCTTGGAAGCAGGGAAACTAGTGGTATTAGTTTTAAAGGGGGTTTGAGGGTTAGATTTAGGGTGGTTGAGTCTAGGAGAGGTTTGTGACTGACCACGGGACTGAAAGTAGGATGGGTTAGAGGGTGGTAAATGGTTAAGTAGGGAACGAGAGTCAGACAAGTCACCAGCACAACCATATGTGGCCCTTCTATTGACAGTAAAGTGATCAGCCTTAGAGGCCGCTACCTTTAACTCACCTTCGTCCATCTCCTTATCCCTCAGGTAAAATTCTGTGTCTTTGGGAATTCTCATTAAAAATTGCTCAACCAACACAAGGTTGTACAATTTGGTCCCATCAACACTGTCATCAGTACCTAGCACACCAGTGGACCTAAGCCACATTAGGAAAGAGTGTTCCAAACGAGTAGCAAAATCTGTGTGAGACTCCTCTGACTTCTTTTGCAATTTCCTGAATTGCTGTCTGTAAGCCTCTGGAGTTAAAGTGTAAACTTTCAAGATTTCTGACTTTAATAGGTCATAATCACTACACTGACTGAATGAAAGACTGTCATAAAGCTTACGAGCTTTCCCTTTGAATGCAGTTTGAGCCACAATTGACCATTCATTTCGAGGCCACTTAAATCCCAAGGCGGTCTTCTCAAACGAGTTAAAAAATTCCAAAACATCAGACTCATGAAAAGGGGGTATTACTTTAAGTCGGTCAGAAAAATTCTTGCAAATACTAGATTGAGCCCCAGAATGAGCCTCGGAATTATCCCGAACTCCCAAGTCCAAAACTCTAGACTGCAATGCTCTATCAGACTCACGCTGCTGGTTATCCAGTTGTTGCTGTTCAAGGGTGACTTTGAGTTTCTCACGTTCGAGCTGAATTTCTTGAGCATGCCTCTCTTGCTCACTTTTAATACGCTCATATTCAACCTTAAGCTCTAACTCTTTCAACTTAAGATAGTCTGCTGGGCTTAGGGATGGAGGCTGGATTTGAATAGAAACTGGAAGGAGGTGAAGTCTCGGCACTCCTTGAGGAGTCACTAACATCTTTACATTCTCCCTCACCTTGAGTAGGGTCCTCAGAGGGGTTAGACATCCTAAACATGCGAGCTTTAAGAGCATCAAGAATGGGAGGCTTATTCCACTCTGAGGGAATATTCATTCCAAAATACTGGGCAATTAACTGCAGCTCATGCTTGGTCAAATTAACAAGCTCCCCTGGGGAGGGTTCAGAGGAAAGAAATCTAACAATATCTTCCTCATTAATAATAGCAAGTGGTGTGACTGGGGGGTTGTCAAGAGGCATGGCAAAGAGGACATTAACTCCACAGCAATTCAAGATATTGTAAAGATAAATAAACACTCACTATACTATAGTAACACCTGAAGAAAATCACACAATATGGTTAAATATGAACACCATGGTGCTGCACCTGGCTGTAGATTAAACACTGGGGAGAAAATCATTAGTTAACATAAATCAGCACAATCCATCCTGGCGAGGTCGCCAAATATTTATGTTACGCTCAGATCCAAGCAGGAGAACTTAATGAAGTAAGGATGTCAAACAAAATCTCTTAAAAACCAGAATATATTAAATCAAGGGACAAAAATAACAAAATTAAATCAAAACTCCAAGTTCAGGATGGAGAGTAGAAGATTATGCTACTTCATTCCTCATCAGTGTCACTAAGTAACAATATACATAAATCCAAATAAATAAGTACCCTATGAACACACACCTTAGTCATGGTTTTGCCTGGAAACTGGGGAATTACACTCATTGCTAGTCACGGGGAAAAGGGGCACGAGGTGGTAAACTCAGGGGAAGGGTAGACAGAATAATGCACTCAAAGGGTAAACACAGGGGAAGACACAGGGGTCTTTACTCCAAGGATAAACTCAGGGGAAGACACAGGGGTCATTACACTCCAAGGGTAAACTCAGGGGAAGACACAGGGGTCATTACACTCCAAGGGTGGGGAAGACACAGGGGTCAAGGGTACAGGGGAAGACACAGGGGTCATTACGTTTGTACCGGCGAGTCGGGGTTCTAGAAGTTTCCGGCACCGGCAAAACACCATTCCAAAACATTGTATAGCATGATACACCCAACATTGAGAAGCCAAGCTCGGTTAATGGAATACTTTTAGCCTTCACAAGCACATGGCGTAACAAATAGCAAAATAACACATCAAAACACTCAAGTGTAACCCGGGGAGAGGGAGCGGAGATGGACGGAGGCGGACACCCACACTGACTGGTCTGCGTGGCTCGGCTGCCTCCTCATAGCCAAGCCAAGCCAAGCCCCTTTTGCGACGCCCCGCATAGCGAGACCTCTGGCGGGATCTTGATACATTCTTACATTCTTCAATGAATGTAGAAAATAATCACCAATAACCTACCGAACGAAAACAATCATGATAATCTCAAAATAGGGAAATACATCACAATATATATATATATATATATATATATATATATATATATATATATATATATATATATATATATATATATATATATATATATATATATTACATTCAAACTGTGAAATCAGTCATTTCGTGAAATGACTAAATTTTTTTAGTCATTTCGTGAAATGACTGAATTTTGTGTCAGCTATTTCACGTAATGACTAAAGAATTTTAGTAATTTCACGAAATGACTGATTTCACAGTTTGACTGTAACACACACACACACACACACACACACACATATGGTGGTGCAGTGGTAGCACGCCCGACTCACAATCGGGAAAGCTTGGGTTCGATTCCCGGGTCAGGTTGGAAGTCATTTGGGCAAGACTTCTATTCAAGTGTGTCGCCCCTGTCCACCTAGCAGTGATTAGGTACCTGGTGTAAGTCGGAAGTTGTGATCCGCTGCTGGGTAGGAGAAATAAACTCCGAATAAAAATGTACGGGGTGGCCTGATCACCCCGGGGCCTAGTCCCCACTAGGCTTGTTGGCGCTATCTAGCAGCCACGCATCGAGTTGTCAGATGCGACCGGGTAGACTTAAGGAGTGTGAATGTTAGAACATAAGGATCTGTATGTTAACCTGTAGATTTTCAGCCAACATTGTAAGCTGCTTTCAAAATAAACCGTGTATTATTATTATTATTATTATTATATATATAGAAGAGGGAGAGGAAGGCCGAAGGATCCACGTCTCCTTCGGCCTTCCTCTCCCTCTTCTACCCTGCACTTGCCAACCGGGTGTTCCCCGTACAATCACTCCCTCCCTTCTGAAAACGTGTCCTAGCCATTTCCATCGAGACAATCTAATATATTCATCTAGCGGTTGCACACCCGTAATTTCTCTCACTCTATCATTTTGAAGCCCTATGCCACAACTTAACTCCTAAAATCCCTCGCAAAACCTTATTTTCGAAAACCACGAATTTATTATCCGATATTACTGTACTATACCACGATTCATGCCCATAAATAAAAATAGTTCTAACCATAGTTTTATAAATTTCTATTTTGGTGTGTACTGAAAAGTTATTATCATTCCACACAGTTTTTAACATGCCCATCGCTTGATTCGCTTTCCTTAACCTTTCCTCAAACTCCACTTTTAACGATCCATCCATAGACAAAAGCGTACCAAGATATTTAAACTTTTCTACTTGTTTCACAACTCTTCCCCCAATCACGCAAGCTCTTGGGTTAGCAATATGCATATTAATCATTTCCGTTTTTGCACAATTAATAATCAAGCCAACTTTTCCCCCCTCTCTCACTATACAATCTAAGACCCTTTGCATCTCATCTGTTCCTTCGCTAATAAACACAATGTCATCTGCATAATCCAAATCTGCTCATTTACGTCCATCTCTCCACACAATTCCAGCATTAGTTTCCTCTGCAACCCTCCTCATCACATAATCAATAACAAGGACAAACAACAAAGGGGAAAGAATCCGTCCCTGAATCACACCCGACTTAACTTCAAAAGCCTCACTCAAGGACCCATCACTCATAACCTTACAAAACGTACCCTCATGCAAATCTTTAACCAACTTCACCAACCACTCTGGAACACCATAATACCTCAACACTTTCCCCATCGCCTCTCTAGAAACACTGTCAAAAGGCTTCTCAAAATCAACAAAACACAGGCTTATAAACTAACCTTCATTTCATTTGCCTGTTGCATCAAATGCCTAACAACAAAGATCTGATCATTACATCCCCGACCTTTTCTGAAAACGGTTTGCTCCTCCCTCAAAACACCATCTAACACCGGCTCAATCCTATTTAACAGAACTTTACAAAATATTTTCAAAGCTATAGGATACAAAGTACTACCCCTCCAATTCCCACAATCTCCTTTCTTTGGAATCTTGACAATCACACCATTTTTCCATTCCGACGGTATCATCCCACTTTCTTTAATATTATTAAGTAACTTAACCAAAATTAGCGGCAACCTATCTTCATCCACTTTAAACATTTCCGGAAAAACTCCATCTTCCCCTGGTGCCTTATTATTCTTCAACTGCCCTATTGCCTCCTCTACTTCTTCTAACGTGATCTCTCCTCCTCCTATATTCAAATCTCTCTCAGCTTCTGGTATGTTCTCTGTCGGTGGTATTGGCCTATTTAAAACTGTTTTAAAATGCTCCTTCCACCTATTTTTTGTCATTGTCCTTAGTAAGTAAAGTTCCATTTCGGTTTTTATCTGGAATTTCTTTACGCTTATTATAACACCCATTCACCTCTTTAATTGCCTTGTAGGCTATACTCTGACTTTGTCCATCGTTTTTATTAAGTAAAACTTCAGTTTCCACCACCTTCTCATTTATCTGTCTTCTTTTATCTCTTTTGGCCATAACTCTATCCGGGAAGTCATGAACATTAGAAATACTACTGGTGTAAACCTAAAATGTGATCGACATAACACTAGTCTCCAAGAGCAATATAAGCAGGAAAAGAAACGCGTAAAAACCTTGATTGATGAATGCAGAACTCGACATTATCGTAATGAGCTCAATAACACTAAAGGCAATTTCTCAAAGACATGGAAAATCATTAAAGAAATAGTTCCTAATAGTAAAACTACTCCTAATGTCTTAAATTTCGATAACGCAGTCGATAAAGCTAATGAATTTAATTCTTACTTTGCAAATGTAGATAAAAATACATATTCAAAAACCCAATAAATCATCCACGGTGAAAGCGAGTCATGTACTATTTGTGAAAATGTTATTTCTAATGTTTTTTGTGAAGACAACAGCTTCAGACCTCAACCTGTAGACACTGACACTGTTGTCCTCACGATAAAAAGCCTAAATGAAACCAGTTCGGTTGACAGTGATGGCATTCCTATGAAATTCTTAAAGGACGTTTATGCATTAGAGTCTCTTATATCACCTGCATTATTAACACCTCTAATAGTTATAGGCGTCTTCCCCGCAGCCTGGAAACATTCACTCGTAATTCCCCTCTTTGAAAATGGTGATATCAGTGACGCGAGTAATTTTCGGCCTATTTCACTGTTACCTATTGTATCTAAAGTATTAGAAAAAGTAGTTGCTAATCAACTGATACAATATTTGGAATATAATCAATTGTTATCCAACAGCCAACACGGATTTCGGCCAAAGCTATCCACAGAAACTGCTCTAACCATCATCACTGACAATATATATGATAATATGGACCAAAAGAAAATTACAATCTTGACCTTATGTAACCTTTCTAAAGGCTTTGATAGCGTCAGCCATGACATTCTTTTAAATAAATGCACGAAGACCAATATAGATCATTTCTGGTTCAAGAGCTATTTACAGGACAGAACACAATCGGTTCGTTTGAGTGACGTTATCTCTAATAAACTTAATGTAAACTATGGAGTTCCACAAGGCTCTATACTTGGCCCCATCTTATTCTCCATTTACGTTAATGACTTAGCTGACAAGATAAATGCATGCTCTTTAGTTCAATATGCTGATGACTCTCAGTTTTTATAGGCTATCACTATCAATAATCTAGAGGATCTCATCACCAAAACTGAAGACACTCTACATAACATTAAACAATATTTTCTTGGAAATGGTCTTATGTTGAATGCTAAGAAAACACAATGTATATTAATTGGAAATAGACAACTTCTATCACGTGTCCCCCCAAATATATTGTTATGCTGGTACCCCCCCGTCCACACACACCAACACAGCTTCCAAGGTGACGACAGGTACACTCTTACCAAGTACCAACAGCGTCACCCTCAGGACAGCATACAGGACGGGGTCGGCAGCACACACACAGGGACACTTCTCGGCGAAGATTCGTGGCTAGCAAGGCGAGCGAGGTACAGACCCACAGACCCCAGACTTACTCAAAGAGGCAGGAATACAGTTAAAGGCAAAGCACAACTTCCTTACTTTACTGGCACACAAGAGTTAATACAGGATGGCACACAGTACTTATACCACAACACAAACGGAGCAGGAACGCGTCAAGGAGAACGGAGCAGGCGCTCTCATCCTCAGGGAGAGCGGGGCAGGCTGGCGTCCTCTCACACTCCCCACTCGGCAGCAACTTCTTCCTCTTTCCTCTCTCCCTTCACTGGCACTCCTGTCGCCGCCCGCCGGGCCCGGCGGGCCGGCGGCAGAAACTATTTGCCGAGTCGTCGAAAGCTCCCCCTTCTCCCTTGTGTCGCCCCTCCAGCCGCGTCCCTTCTACTGGCCAATCAGGCATAAGATATCCACCTGGCCGCAAACTCCGGCCCTTTCTACCACCTCTGCACCAATGTCATCATTGCCAATCTGGTAGCATTACCAACGCTATCTTCACACTAAGCGCCACCGCAACACTACCCTCCCCCCCACAAAATAGTCGACCCGACTATTCATACTCGCTCCTCACCTGTAGTCCCTTCACCAAAGGTCTTTTCCTCGATCTGAGGGTGAGACAAACGGCTCACTCACGCTCGTCGTCAGCTGTCCCCTCTCACTCGCGCTCTGCTA
>CM035178.1:1519746-1536014 GCA_020233015.1 Callinectes sapidus | reverse complement strand
TAGCTGGGTTGATGTCTGTGGCTAATATACTAGCAGTATTGGTGAAATAATTATTAAATTCCTCAGCAATGCCTTCATTATTTGAAATTATTTTATCATGAAAGTTTACAGAAGATGGTAAATTTGAACGATTCTTTCCGATTATGTTATTAACAGTATTCCAAGTCTTTTTTACATTACCTGACTCTTGCTTTAGTTTGGATTTTAAGTAATCCTCCTTAGCTGTTCTAACGATTTTAGTTAACATGTTTCTATATTTCTTGAATTGTGTTTCATAAGTTAATGGCCACTTAGCATATAACTTCTGTAATTTATTACGATGTTTTATGGATCTTATAATCCCTGGTGTTATATATGGCTTCCCATAGTGTTTTTCTTTTATTACAAACGATTTTATTTGAAAGTGATCATTATAGAGACATTCAAATTTATTCATATACGAATAAAAAATATCGTGAACTCCTTCAGTATTACCAAGTTCGAACCTCCAATTATAAGTTTATAAATCATCTTTGAAAGCATTAATTTTGGCATTATCATATATTCTCTTAGAAAGGTGTATATATGATGTATTATTGTAATCAGGCATTGATAATACAGTATATACAGGGAAATGATCACTTATTGACGTGTAAAAAATGCCGCTTTTTTATATAGTTTTGCATGTTGTTGGTCCATATATGATCAATTAATGTTGCAGACTTACTAGTAACTCTAGTTGGTTTTATGATTGTTTGAAAAAAAGTGTATGAGTAGAATAAGTTTGTGTAATTGACAACTTTATCATTCATATTTAGTAAATTAATATTAAAGTCTTCCATTATATAACATTTTGCATTTATGTTTGATAATAATTCCAAAATATTTTCCATAGATTCAAGAAAATCATTGAATAATGAATTAGGGGGTCTATATATTATTCCTACTATATAATGAAAGGGTTTTAGTATTTCAATAAATAACGATTCAATGTGGGGAAATTGCAAGCAGGCATTGTTAATTTTGACACCTTGAAAATTATCATGCAAATATATACACCTTGAAAATTATCATGCAAATATATACAGACACCTCCACTTTGTTGACTTATTCTGAAAATATGAAGAATACCTATTCAATTTGTAGAGATTACATATATTGCTATTGAGACGAGTTTCACACAATCCAATAACATCAAATGGGATACCAGATGGATTTATACACTGATCAAAGAATGATTCCAAGTGTTTAGGAACACTACTAATGTTAAATGACAATATCCTCAAACTATTGCTAGGGAACTTGTGACTTATTTCATCAGAACAAAAATTATAATCACATTCTGGTTGAGGTACTGTTGGTTCATTTAGGTGATCAGCACTATGGTTAGAGAGATTAAAGTCACTATTACAATATATCAGTGTGTTAATTACGTTTCATGTATAATTGTGATTATCATGTTGAATAAGATTGATGAGGTCAGCATCATTTATAGTAGAAAAAGGTAAATATTGCTCAATATCCATGAATTGACAATTAAGAGCAGATCTTTACCCTTAGTAGCATCGTCAATGTGACACTACTACTTCTTGATGGAGCTCCTCATGGTCCTCTTGGCGGGATTACGCTGTGAAGAGGCAGTAGGTGCAGCAGGAGACTGTGAGTGGGAACCACTTGGGCGCACCGCAGAGGGGCATGGGAGAGCTTCCACCCTTCCAATACCACCAGACCAGGCACCTGCCACCTGAGTGCCGGTAACAGCACCTTCAGTAGCAGACCCAGCCCTGTCCCGGCTGTCACCCACCGCACCACCAACTGCACCCTCCTCATTCATTGGCAGTGGCCTCTGTCCAGCCGAATTGTCTTCATTTCTCTCCCGAATAATCAGCTTTGTGTGACGGAAGAACGCAATCTTCCCCTGCGCTCCTGCTTGCTTTAACAGGGGGAATTGCGAGCTCTTTATTGCTTGCGATGCTGCGCAGAGGTCTTCATTAACAAAGATGTTCGTGCCTCTCAGCTTCTTTCCATTCCTGATGACAGCCTTGCGATCACTGTAGCGCAGAAAGCGAGCCACAATAGGACGAGGCTTGCCCTCCCGGCGCGGCCCGACCCTATGAGCTGGCTCCAACACGAGTCCTGGCTGAGTTCTAGGGAATTTGTATACATCAATGAGATCTTCACCAATCCATGTATGTTGTTTTTGAAGTTCCTCTCCAATATCAACAATATGCTTCTCATATATAATGTCATCACCTCTCGGGATGATTACTTATTTTTTAACTTTGAGCTCTGGTGGCATATAAGCATTGAATCCATGGGCATCAAGCGCAGTTTTGGTGTCATTATGGAAAATACTGTCAGCATGGTGTTCATTTATGGTTAGGACAACAAAGCCATCATTAGTTGTAATGATCCTGCTTATCTCTATGTCCTTCTTACTGAGAATTTCTATGAGTTTTAGTGGCTAGCGCGTCTGGCTACGAATCCGTGGGCCCGAGTTCGATCCCGGACGAGGACGGCGCGGACCCTACCCAGGTTTTCATCCTTCACTGGTCGATAAATGGGTACCTAGGGCAACCTAGGGAAGGTAAACTGTGAAAACCCGAATTTCATGCTGGCCCCATGTCCCGGGGTAAGGGACTATTCCACCACAGGCTCAAAGGCCAAGGAGACGGGAGATGAGCGCCCCCAGCTACGCGACACTTTCTCTCAGACGTTAACAGCACAAAAATGTACAGAGAAAGGGCTAAAGGCATTCAACATTAGTATACCGTCTTATGAGATCAAACATGAAACATACATTCCAATAAAATACTGTATGAGGTGCTACGCTCTTGAGGAGCACTATATAACTGAATGCCCACTTCCGAAGGAGTATAAAATCTGTTCGAGATGCCGCAATGTAGGACATGTATGGCATCAATGCCAGGATCTATCTGAGAAGTGCATTAATTGTGGTGGAGATCACAATGCACTTGCTATGAGGTGCAATAAAAGGAAGGAAATTTTGAAGGAGAAAAGAAAACAGATGAATGAAAAACAGAACTTGACATATGCAAGTATGAGCCAAGTCACTCCTAAAGTCACAATGCCTAACATGAAAATCCCATCAATTACAAAGGAAGAAATATTAAAAATTCATACATGTATTGCCCACGCTCAGGGTAAAGACCAAAAGAAGCCTGGCACTTATAAGACTGAACTTGATAAACTACTTAAAGCAAATAACCTCCCAACTATTATAATTCCCGATGACTCTGATGAAATCACTGAGTGTACCTACGATCAAGCAGCTGATGTGGCAGGGGCTACAAAAGTAAAAAACTCAGAGGTAAAAGAAACTCAGCCGACACCTGGAAAAAGTACTGAAAAAGACATATTTGATGCTACTGATCTTAGCATAGAGATCTATACACACACAGATCAAGGATGGCCAGTAAACTTTACCACCGAAGAATTAGTTAAAGGAATTGAAAATAAAAGATATAAATGGAAGTACAATAATGCAAGCTTATCTGAGGACCAGATACTAAGGAAAATTAGTAAGGGGGAGATCAAACTGCATAAATGTTTTTATGCAGTAGATAAGGCTGAATTCAGAAAAATTCGAAGTGGCCTTATTCAGGACCGTTCGCCAGCAGATGCTAGAGATCCACGTACCATTAAAAAATCTTTTCATTCCAGTATCAACTAAAAATTTTACAACATAATGTTCTAAACTGGAGGACAAATAATCAGTCACTAATATCTAACTATCTATCCACTAACCTTGACATCCTTCTTCTTAACAGCCACGGTTTGAAACCCAATGAGGAGCTGAAGATCCCTGGCTACAAAGTATACAAAGTTAACTACAGCGAGAACCTTTCAGACGGTTCTGCCATCTCAGTAAAATATGACATAAAACATAAGCTCATGGATGATTTTGATACAGACTTTCTGGCAATAGAGATAGAAACGAGCCTTGGTCCGATTATAATAGCCACTACATATTTACCTCCTAGACCTTTTTTGCCATACACAGATATGCATAAACTTTTAAGCAATTCCATTCCAACATACATCCTAGGCGATTTTAATGGCAGACACACCACTTTAGGAAATAGAGATAATAATGCAGTAGGAAAAAGTCTAATAAACCTCATTAATCAAGGAAAGATGATTAATCTCGGACCTAACTTTCCAACTTTTTTCACACATAACTCAACATCGAGCCCTGATAAAGTTTTCTCTAATAAACATAATTATTTAAATTGTATTTGCGAGCCAGGTGATGTCACAACCTCTGATCATTTACCCATAATATTTAAACTTTTCACTGTACCATTTTTGAAAGAAAAACCAAAGATACTTAAAATACATAAAGCCGATTGGGATCTATTTCAACATAAACTAGATCAACAAATAAATGTATCCGATCTTGAAGGCGATACTCCTGAACAAATAGAAGTTGCTACTTCGACCTGGATAAAAGCGGTTAAAAATGCCATGGATGTAGCTATACCGAAATCAAACTATCAGTACATATATCAATTAAAAACAACACCTGAAGTAAAACACTTAGAAAACCAATATAAAATAATAAGAGAATTTGCTTCACATTTCGACTGAACATTGCAGACTTACAGGGAGTGTCAGAGAATCAAGTTAGAATTAAGAGAACGCTGTAAAGAAGCATACAACAAAAATTGGGAAGAGAAAATTAATTATATATCCGAAAATAGTAAAAATAGTAAAGAATTCTGGAATAAGATTAAAATATTAAAAGGTAAAACCACTACACATACTAATTATATGAAAAATGACGATGGTAAAAAGTATTTCACTGATAAAGAAAAATGTAATCTAATGGAGAATACTTGGAAAAATGTATTTAGAATTACTGAAGAATAAGAAAATAACTTTGACAAAAACCATTCAGAACACATTGAACGATATATAAATATATTTAATGATAGAGTAAATCCCTTCCCTACTGTTAACTTGGACAGAATTCATACAGACAATTACCATACAAGAACAATAACTCTAGAAGAAATAAAAACACTCATCAAAAGAACTAAAAGGAAAACTCCGGGCTCCACCAAAATAAGTAAAGTAATACTTGAAAAATGCGCAGAAAAAACACTAAATCAACTTAAAAATATATTTAACGCTTGCTATTCGGCTGGTTACTTTCCAAAATGTTTTAAAGAAGCCATTATTAAATTAATACCAAAAAAAGATAAAGCCTCGACAAATCCAATTAACTATCGTCCTATATCACTTCTTGAGGTACCAGGTAAAATTTTTGAGAGGACTATATTAGCAAGACTTAATACATTTTTAACTGAAAATAACATTATCAATGAAAGACAACATGGCTTTAGAACCTACAAAGGTACACATACGGCAATCACAACAGCATATGAAACAATTGCGAATGCCCTGGCCGAAAAGAAACAAGTGTATCTGGTCCTTAGAGATGTCGCAAAGGCATTTGATAAAGTCAGGCATCATGGACTTAAATATAAAATAATAAGACTTGGGCTGCCTGACATACTATCAAAGATACTGTGCAATTTTTTTAGATTATCGTAAGGGAAGAATAAATTTTGGAATAGACTATAGTAATGACATCAACCTTCTTAGTGGCGTCCCACAGGGGAGCGTTTTATCTCCCACATTATATACATTATTTACGAATGACCTCCCTTTACCTGAACATGGCTGCCTAGACATAATGTATGCCGATGATGTGACACAAATCATTACTTCACCAAGCAAATCTAAACGTATGATGCAAGTAAAAGTGGAACGCGAAATTGAAAGAATTAGCAAGTTTGAAAGGAAATGGAAAATTAAGACTAGTGAAGAAAAATTCAAAATAATACCTATAGCTCAAGTTAAAATAAAGAAAATTAAAGTAAACGATAAAGAGAATCAGGAAAACTTCTTGGTTTAAATCTAACTTCAAATGGGTTTGTCACACATATCAGGAAAAATACGAATAAAGGAAAAGGAATTCTATCAAACTTAAGAAGATTTAGCAATCTAACCCCAAAAATAAAAGCTACACTAATTAAAACACTTTTGATCCCTGTTATTTCATACCCGCCTATATCCATGGTCATGGCTTCAAAGACACGAAAAAAGAAAATGCAAGTTGTACTAAATAAAGCACTAAGACTCATCCACTGCAATGAGCAAGAGAACTTGAATACGGAAGAATTACATCATAAATATAATATTGCCCCACTAAATATCATGAACTATCAAAAGGCTCTCAATACATGGAAAACAATAAAGATAAGCGAAAGAGAACATTATAATAGTCTTGTAATTCAACATAACAACACCCACTCTTGGTTTCCGAAAAGCAGCATAATAATTTCAATGAAACCACCAGAACCAATAATCACCTAAAAGTAACTAACAGTCCTTCTTAAAACTATCCTAAAATCCTTAACTAACTAATTAACTAACCTTCGTCTAAAACTAACCAAGACCTGTTAACAATAACTAACTAACTGCTAACAATTTGTCCTACAAAATTACAGAACAAACAACTGAATAATAAGTAAATAACCTTGAGATTGAGTCACAATTTACTTTCACCAAAATATAAATAATTAAATTGACAAAGGACATAACAAAAAAACTTTTGACCCTGAATATACAATGAATGTGAACGGAGTGAATGTTTAGTCGCAACACCGGGGCCACAGCACCGGACAGTCTGAAATTTGATAGGATTAGCTGTGTTCCTTTTGGGGAAGACTGTTTCCACTACAGTTACTGCACATGAACAGCACAAAAGCACAACCTCTTTACCTCTCACAGTGGAGCAGATTCACCTTCCCAAAAAGTCTGTGGCATAGTGGAAAGCTGTGGTTCTGCCGGAGCATTTGAGGTCCCAGGATGCAACAATGTATGATTTACGCGAGTGTAGAGTGAGTGAAGATTGACTAGAATAAAAAAAAAAAAAAAAAAAAATACAGCAATGTGGTTAAGCCCACAATCTATCTCTCTTCTTACTTTCTTTCACCCTTCCCTTCCCACCCACTTTCACTTTAGCTAGCTATCTTCGTTTTTCTTCCCCCCCCTTTAAAAAAAAAGGGCCCATTCATCCACAAACTGTTATTCACAAGCTGATCAGCCAAAACACCTCTAGAAATCAAATCAGCAGGGTTATCTTTACTTGAACAATGATGCCAGTAACTGAGAGGAGCAACATTTTTAATTTCTGTAACCATGTTTTCCAGAAACATCTTCCACATGAATCCATGACAGTACAATTCTAGAATCGGTCCAATAAGAAATACGAATCTTATAGTCTAACCTGAGAGACTTTCAGACAAAAGTTACTAATCTTGCACATAACAAAGCACCCAACAATTCCAACCTTGACAAAGTTACAGTTTTAGTTGGGGCTACTCTAGACTTTGAGGCTACTACAGTTGTCCAATAATTATTACCATCCAAACAAGTGCGAATACACACATATGCACCAGATGCCTTATCAGATGCATCACCAAACACATGTAATTCTAAATCAGACAAATTCTTCCATGACATATCCTTGAAGTAACATCTGTTGACACTCCATGCCTTAAAATGCTTTGAACTGTTAACACACTTTCTTCCTTTACTATTAAGGTCTTGAGGCAGTAAGTCATTCCAGGAGGTACCAAACCTCAACACTTCATGAAACAGAATCTTCCCACACATGACAAAGTGACTGATGAGACCTAAAGTGTCAAATATCTTAGCAATAATACTTAATACACCTCTTTTGGTGTAACAAAAGTCAAACTTAGAATACATTTCAAGCCCTTGGAAGGAGAAAGTGTCACTAGAGTTATACCAATGTAGTCCTAGTGCATTCAAAACAGTCAGTAAACTTTGGGAGAAAAGTTACATCATAAGAAACCACTTTGTTAGGGACACACCTGCATGTGACAAAACTGTGTGTGCTTCACAAAACTTTGTGTATGCTTCATCAACACTGTCAGCTCCACTAACCCAGTTATCTTTGTACATATCCTGTTTTAAATCTTGGCAAGATACTTAGATGGTAGAAATGGGCTCGAAATGTTGTCGAAAGGTACACGTAAAAACCTCATGTGCCGAGGTCAAGAGTCATTCTCTGTCATCAACAAGAAACGATGGACGTCACGATCTTCACGTTTTACAGCAATCTGCTGAAAGGCTTTTGTAATGTCACCTGTACTAGCAATAGGCCATCTTCTAAATCTTACCAAAACCTCTACCAATTCAGGATTTAGTGATGGACCTGTGTGAAGGGATACTCCATTATAACCTTTAGCAGATGCATCAAAAACAGGTCTGACTTTGGTACTCACTCTATCCCCTTTGACCACAGGACGATAAGGCATATAATATGTAGGGTGCATAACCTGTGGCTCATGACAAGGAACCTCTTCAATTATACGTCTTTTCATACTTATCAAACATCTTTTAATATTCATGTCTTAAATCAATATCCTGACAATTTAGCTTGTAACTTAATCAGTCTCTTATTTGCATTATTTACACTATCCATCAGATCACTCTTAACAGATTTGCTTTTCCATGGCAGGACTACTCCATACCTCCAATGAAAAATACTGCACGTTCTCATTAAAGTCTTGAAAAATAGCATCAAACTCGGACTTATCTGACTCTTTGGGACTTATACCAACTGACTCAAGGTCCCAGAATTTAGCAACATCAAACTCAGATGCCTTAAAAATACATAAAACTGTACAGACGACACCAGGGAATCAGAAATATCTTGTCACGAACCAGATAAAACATATTTAAAAGCAGATTTAAGTGCTGCAACTTCATCAATCTGAATAGAATCAAGTGATGTAAGCAAACTCCTGTACACATCTATCTATATCTATCTATCTATCTATCTATCTATCTATCTATCTATCTATCTATATCTATATGCACTTGAGAATTGTTAGTATAATCAACAGCAAGTTGTACACGAGAAAACTTATCCAATACATTGCTAGGTATGGTGGGTCTCAACAATGGTTCAGAAATAATTGGTACCTCCATGGCTGTAAAAGAACTTACTTTATGTTCACTGTCCAAAATATTTAACTCACACACATTACTCTTTTCTACCAGACTTGTAACCACCAAAGGCTGAATAGGAAATGAATTCACTTTTCCTCCACTTTCGTTTACACCTTTAAACTAACTTTTTTACTTACGTACGTCCCGTCAGAGCCACAGTCAAACATTACTTTAGCCTCATGAGTCTCTCCTTCAGCTCCAACAACAATAACTCTGGCAGTCTGTAGAATAGTACATGGGTTACAAGAACAGTTAGTACTATAAAGAGACACTGCACCTTGACTAGGTAACTGAGTATCAGTATTAATTAATAATTCTTGCTGGTACTACTTGAAGGAACAAGATATGCCTGTGTTGCAGATACACTTGTCCATAAAGAGCCATTAGCATCACTCTTAGACTGTAATCTTGCACCACAGAGAAGCACATTATGCCTATCTCCATATTTTGTACATTTTCAAAAACAACCTTTGGCCACATGGCCTTTAACCAAACATTTAAAGCACACTCCAGCAAGTTTAATCTATTCAGCTTGCTCTTTATCAGGCAATCTTAACACATCCAAACATTTCTCAGACTTGTGTCTTTTATTGCGAAATACACAAGCCGTGTTACTGATATCAATACTTGATGCATGCAGGGCTGAAGCAGTAGAGGGTCTATCTCTTACCAACCGCGAGCTAAAAGGCGGAGTTTGCGCCGTTTACTCATCCCAGGATTCTCATGCTTACCTGTAGTGGCATCTGAAAATACCTGACCTCTCAATACTCTCTATTTCCTTTTGCAGGAATTTCAAAGGCCACTCCAAATCACTTTCTCGCTCAACACCCTTCCTGGCCTACTCCATACGTATTTCAGTAGGAAGCCGTGACAATATTGTTACACTGGCCCCCGTCCATACACAGCTTCCAAAGCCGCGATACGTACTCATACCCAAAATGGCAGCACATGACTGGCGGCACAGACATAGGGATGTTTCTAAGCGAAGATCCGTAGCTAACGACGGGAAGCGAGGTAACAGACCCAGAGACTAGACTTACTCAGAGAAGTAAGAAGACAATCAAAGGCTTGGCACAACTTCCTTACTTTACTGGCACACAACAAGGCAGATACAGGGTGAATACGCAGGGGATGTCAAATTTAGGGGTAAAACTGTAAAAATCATTGTAGCTACACATGATTTTTTTTTTTTCGAAAGCGTGTACTATAAGGAGATGTCATCTTGCGGGTTACAGCCAGGTATCTGCAATAGAAAAAAAGAAAGAAAAAAAAATTAAAATTGCAATATTACGCAAAAACTATAAAACTTAGAATACTTTGTTTCATGCTCTTAATAGAAGAAGAGTTGTTACACACTAACAGATTGCTTTTTGAAGCAATTTTCTTTTAAGAGTTTATTGGGCTAAAGAAATGTATAAAAAAAATATTCGTAAAAAAGTAGGTCTTACTTAATTTACGGTGTTAATTTATCCAAAAAACGGTGAATTACAGTTGTAGACAATTTATTTAGGAACAAAATGCAAAAAAAAAAAAAAAAAAAAAAATCATGAAAATCCATCATTAAATAAAACAGTTATGTAAGATAGAGCATACATACTGGTACCTCTGTTTCGAGAAAACGGCGTCTGAAGTTGGGTGACGTTCTGCGCCGCGCCCTCAGTGGCTGCATAGGCGAGGTCCCTCTGTAGTTCCTTATTCCGCACCTTGTTCTTGATGGGTTTCTTCATGTCGTTATTTGTTCTCTCAAGGTATTTCATTGTTCTTTCTGTTACAGGTATTCCAAGGTCTCTGTACATGTTACTTTTAACATAACCAGCGTTGAAGTGATGGTGGTGGTGGTGGTGGTGGTGGTGGTGGTGGTGGTGGCTGTAGTTTAACAATTAAGTATTAACAATTAAGGTCAATAAGGTCAAACGCCTACAGCATGGTGAGATAATTATTTACATGAGAAAATGTACACACCTTACATTGCGATTCACTAGGCCTCCAAATGGGAATCAAACAATCAATGTTGCTGCCAAAGAAATGGCAGACGTGGACTCTTGAAATAACCAGCAAGATTGTGTCCTGCACCCCACACCGTCACCAGAGAATGCTTTCCACACAATGAAGTATGCGGGTACCTCACCTAACCAGCGCACCTTCCTTTTGTCATATGGAAGGCGTGATTGGTCCATGACGATGACGTCAATGAACCACTACATGAGCAAACTAGTTCGAATTATCACTAATAACAATACAGTAACCAGAGTCGAACACAAAAAAATGGTGCGAACGAGAACGATATCATTAACATAATATCCATCACCAAATACGTATAATTACCCTTGACTTATTTAGATTAAATCCACCACCAACATACATATAATCACCCTAAATTTCAGTCTTATGGCTCCCATAATCATAATTATAATCAAATTGTGTACATAATCTTTCAACATCTAGGCTCTTCGGTGGGGATCGTACCTCGAGAATCTTAATACAAAATTTTTACCAATTTTTGGACAGGGCGCTTCAGAGTAGATCTGTCAGCAAGTTGTACATTCACCGAACACACCAGGCCATCTTGAGATGGGTAAACTTCAACAATTCGTCCTAGTTTCCAATAGAAACGATGGCACTGCTCGTCTATTAGTAAAACTAGATCCCCTACACAGGCATTCTGCCTACGAGTGTTCCATTTCGCTCGGGACTGGTATTGATGAACGATTTCCTTTTTCCACCTCGACCAAAATAGGTCTATAGAGTATTGAACCCGACGCCACTGTTTGGACGCGTATAGATCAGATGGTTCCATGTGTTCCGCAGCCAAAGTACGAGGAATAACCTTAGACTTCATAGTGATCAAGTGGTTTGGTGTGAGAGGTTCAAGTGACTGAGGGTTACTGATGTAATTAACATTAAGGGGTCTGTTTTTTATCACTGAGGCACCTTCGGACAATCTCATCTAGATGAGACTCGTATTCATAGAGGATGCCCTCAATAACCTGTCTGGCTACACCGATAATCCTTTCCCATACTCCACCTCTGTGGCTGGCTGCAGGTGGATTAAAAACCACATCACCTCCCATTTTCAACAATTCATTTTTTGCACCAAAAAAATTTGTTCCTTGGTCGCACCTAATTTCTCTCACAGGACCACGAAGTGCAACAAATCTCCTAAATGCGTTTATGTCTTTGCTGAGCGAGTGAACAACCTCAATATGCACTGCCCTGCTCACTAAGCATGTGAACATCACGCCATACCTCTTACACTCTCTTTGTCTTGACTTTACGATGAAAGTCCAAATAAATCACAACCTGTGAACCAGAAAGGATAGTATGGGGAGAGTCTGTCCTCTGGTAGATGACTGTTTACTTTCTGAAGGGTTAGTCGTCTATGGAAAGACGTGGAAAAGTGCAAGGTGGTATCATCAGCATAGGAGTGGTTAGGGCAAAATGTTTGGTTTAGAAGATCATTGATGAATAATAGGAAGAGAGTGGGTGATAGGACAGAACCCTGATGAACATCACTGTTAATAGATTTAGGGGAAGAACAGTTACCGTCTACCACAGCAGCAATAGAAAGATTAGAAAGGAAACTTGAGATGAAGTTGCAGAGAGAAGGATAGAAGCCGTAGGAGGGTAGTTTGGAAATTAAAGCTTTGTGCTAGACTATCAAAAGCTTTTGATATGTTATGATAGCTACAGCAAAAGTTTCACCAAAACCTCTAAAAAAGGATGACCAAGACTCAGTACGGAAATCCAGAAGATCACCAGTAGAGCGGCCTTGACGGAAGCCATACTGGCGTTCAAACTGGCGATAAAAGATTGTGAAGTGATAGACGTTTAAGAATATTCTTATTGATAATAGATTCAAAAACTTTAGATAAGCAGGAGATTAAACCAATAGGACGGTAGTTTGAAGAATAAGAATAGTCACCCTTTTTAGGAACTGGCTGAATGTAGGCAAACTTCCAGCAAGAAGGAAAGGTAGATGTAGATAGACAAAGTCGAAAAAGCTTGACTAGGCAAGGTGCAAGCACGGAGGCACAGTTTCGGAGAACAATAGGAGAGACCCCATCAGGTCCATAAGCCTTCCAAGGGTTTAGGCCAGCGAGGGCTTAGAATACATCATTACGAAGGATTTTAATAGGTAGCATAAAGTAGTCAGAGGGGGGAGAAGGAGGAACAAGCCCAGAATCATCCAAGGTAGGCTTTTTAGCAAAGGTTTGAGATAAGAGTTCAGCTTTAGAGATAGATGAGATGGCATTGGTACCATCAGGTTGAACTAAAGGAGGGAAAGATGAAGAAGTAAAGTTGTCGGAGATGACTTTTGCAAACTTAGTGTTGTTCAATGCCTCAAAAACTCAATTCCTCCACCTACCAACTCGACACAATCTTCCAAATAACTATCCGCTCTTCTTCCATGACACTCAACTGTCCCTTTTTTCTACACTAAACATTCTCTGTCTATCCTTTATAATCTAAACTGGAAACTTCACATCTCTTCTCTAGCTAAAACAGCTTCTATAAAGTTAATCTATAAAGTTAATGAGCCGTCTCCGCCAGTTTTTTCTCGTTTCCCCAACTGCTAACTCTATATACAGGGGCCTTATCCATCCATGTTTGGAGTATGCTTCACATGTTTGGGGAGGCTCCACTCATAAAGCTCTTTTGAACAGGGTGGAATGAAAAGTTTTTCGTCTTATCAACTCCTCTCCTCTGACTGACTGTCTTCAGCCTTTTTCTCATCGCCGCAACGTTGCCTCTCTTGCTTTCTTTTACCGCTATTTTTGTGCTAATTGCTCTTCTGATCTTGCTAACTGCATGCCTACCCTCCTTCCGCTGCCTCGCTGCACAAGACTTGCCTCTTTCTCTCATCCCCCCTATTCTGTCCACCTCTCTAATGCAAGAGTTAACCAGTATTCTCAGTCTTTCATCCCTTTGTCTGGTAAACTCTGGAACTCTCCCTGCTTCTGTATTTCCATCTGCCTATGACTTGAACTCTTTCAAGAGGGAGGTATCAAGACACTTATCCCGTTCTTTTGGCTTTTGATCTCGAACTTTCCCAGGGACCGGCACTTCAGTGGGCATTTTTTTGTTTTGTTTTATTTTTGTTGCCCTAGGCCGCCCCCTTCTACATAAAAGAAGAAAAATTGTTGTTTCCGATGTGAAGGACCTTGCACTTTTCTACATTAAATTTCATCTACCATTTTTCTGCCCATCATGTTAGTTTCTTGAGGTCACTCTGTAATTCTTGCCATTGTGATGCTGACGCTACTTTACTCATTATTTTGGTGTCGTCTACAAATTTACTTAATGTGCAATTTATGCCTTCACCAATATCACTGATGTATATTATGAAAAGTACTGAACCTAAAACAGAGCCTTGAGGAACACCGCTATTTATTTTATGCCACTCTGAATCTTTTCCGTTGATAACAACACGTTGCTTTTTGTCAGAGAGCCAGTCTTCAGGGTATTTCCGAATATGCCGTGAGCTTTTACTTTACTTATTAATCTTTTATGTGGGACAGTGTCGAAAGCTTTTTGGAAATCGAAGAAAATAATGTCAACTGCTTTTGTCTCGTCATACGAGTTACATACTTCATAGAAGAAGTCTAGTAAATTTGGTAAGCAGGAGTGCCTTTTTCTGAATTTGCGGTGGGAGTCTTTTATTATTTTATTCTCTTCCAAGAACGTGACAATCTTATTTCTAATCATTGTTTCCATCTGTTTCCAAACTACTGAAGTAAGACGTGTAATTTGCTGGAAGTGATTTATTTCCTTTTTTGAAAATTGATGTAACATTTGCTAGCTTCCATTCATTGGGAACTTACCCCGCTAGTAGCGTTTTACTGAATAAAGTCGTAAGCGGTTTCAAGAGTTCATTTGTTGCTTTTTTTAAGAAGCCTGAATGATATTTTATCCGGCCCATGTGTTTTGTTTACGTTCATGCTATTCATGACTGAGAGGATTTCATTTTCCGTAATTATGAAGTTAGGCAGTGTGACACCCTGTGTCTGGGGCGCGACGGTAGGCAGGTTGCCGTGAAAATCCTCAGTCGTGAAGACTGTTGAAAATTGTTTAGGGTATTTGCCATGTCAGCTTCGTTTCTATTTGTTTGCCATTTTCTGTTAACAGGCCAATTGTTATTGTTAAGACTCTCTTAGTTTTTACATAACTATAAAATTCTTTCGGGTTTGGCTTGCATGAGTTTGCTAACTGAGTTTCATCAGATTTTTTGTTGCATCTTATCAGTTTTTTCGTTCGTCTGTGCAATCTGTCATGTTCTAATTTATCATTTTCGTGATCTGCCAATTTATATTTGTGGAGGAGGGGGAGGAGGAGGAGGAGGGGAGAAAAATAAGATAAAGGAAGAAAAACTGTTACTCATTTGATTTGTTATATGCCTGTTGTTGTTTATATGCCTGTTGTTGTTTGTGTATATGCCTGTTTGTTATATTTGTTATTTGCCTTTGTCTCTCCTATGTTTGTAATTCTCATTTTTTATATCTCCTTTTCCTCTCACCCCTGAACACACCTTCCCTACACACACACACACACACACACACACACACACACACACACACACACACACACACACACACACATACACACACACTCACTCACTCAAGTTGGAACAATACTCTCGAAGGGAGAACCTGCCTATTGTCGGAATTGATGAGGAGGCAAACGAAACCGAAGACGTTCTGGAAGCCAAGATCATCGAATTAGCTAGAGACATTAGAGTGGAGCTTAAACCAGACGACATATCGGTGGTACATTGTATGGGAAGGCCCAAGGAAGTAGTAGATAGGCCTGTAATTGTAAGGTTTTGCCATAGGAAGAATAAGTACGAAGTGATTCGTAACATAAAGAAGTCGAAGGGTAAACAAAGGAAAGTGTATGTCAATGATGACTTGACTTCACGAAGGACTAATATGATGAAGTTAGTGAAGGAGCAAGACATGTGAAAAATGTGTCCACAAGGGAAGGGAGTATTCTCGCCCGGCTGTGCACAGTGGTGGGAAACCACTGATTATTAATACTCCTGATGATTTACAAAAAGTTGGGATCACCACTCCTGTCTTGGAAAACCTTTGTTTGCGTGAGTTGATTTGGTTCTAGGATTGTGCTAGGGCACAGCACATGCCTAAGCATAATTCGGTTACAACTGTTACCCCTGTAGAGCACACTCACCAAATGCCTCTCTATGTATTGCCTCTCAA
>CM035178.1:1480370-1519246 GCA_020233015.1 Callinectes sapidus | reverse complement strand
GCAACTCTGTACAAGGAATTGATCGATGATGAGACAAAGTTTTTCCAGTACTTTAGAATGTCCAAAAACTGCTTCAGGATATTGCTCAGTAAAATGGAGACTCACCTGAAGAAACAAGACACCCACTGGAGAATGGCCATAATACCAACGGAACGATTAGCAGTTTGTTTGAGGTGAAATAATAGTCTTTGTAGTTTGTTATTTACTGTATTTATGTATCTATATCCATGTTGGAGATTTCACAGACTCTTTAACAAGTTTATTTTTACACTAAGTGACAGTACATTAATTTGTTTTAAACTGCCAGAATTCATCCTTACTTATGTGTGTGATTAGCCTACTCTAATGTTTTAAACTGTAGCCTATATTGAAGAGTTAAAAATCCTGATAAGTTGAAAAGTTGTTCTGCAAAGAATTGGCGCTGTTTGGAGCAGATGTGTAAGCAGATAGCTTCTGTTGCTGATCTTCATATGTTACTGTTGTATGTTCTTGCCATGGCTGAGGTGAGGGATGTGGAGTTGAAGCTGATGATGTAGAAGCTGAAGGCTCAGGTAGTCTTTCAAATGAATGTTGATTGATAAGCATTTGCATTTCATATTTCTGTACTGTGGCAAATATTTCAGATTTTCTACATTCAAATAATAAGGGATTAAAGTTTTCATAGTTGGAGCAATGCCTGCTAGAAATGCGTCAACAGGGTGTGGTGAGGTGGAAGCGGTTTGATTGTCTTGTTTACTGATAAAGTACTCCATTAATTTTGCAGAAGCTGTTTGTTGAGGTGCTACTTTCTTCTTCGATTTTCCTGCTGATGACTTTAGCTTCACAAATAGGCTTTGGTGAGGGCAATGGTTGTGTCTGCAAATCTTCATGTAGGCTTCCGTCCAATACTGTTGGTACCCCTGCAGATTTCGTGATGTTCTCCTCTTCGTCCTCCTGTTGTTCTACAACATCGTCGTGATTGCTTCCTTCATGTTCCTCACTTGTGATGTTCCCCTTGGTTTCCCTCTCGTGCATGTATATCTTTAAAAAGTTTAATTGCTCCGAAAATTTATAGAATTTAATTTTCTTTGCACTTTGCCCACTCTTAGATGAAGTCTTCTTCATAGATTTTCTGTAATTGTCCATTATATTGTTCCATCTGCTTTTACATGATTGTATTATTAGTTATACACACTAATAATTGTATATGTATTTTGTATTTTGTTTAGTAGAAAATTTGTAGAGCGCAAGTCGATGTTCATTTGTTGACGCGTAGCCCGGGTGTTAAGTTGGCGGGCGGCGGGGTTTTGGGTCAGTAGCTGTGTGTTGTTGTTGGTGGTGCTGGTGACACCCGGGTGGTGTCATGGTTTTGTGCTACGTATGTGAATACATTAAGGTATGTTACTGGTTATCATTTGTATAAGTTTGTCAGGGATTTGAGTTGAGTGTAACAAATGTGAGTTGTAAATGTTGAATTATCCATAACCATACGTGTGCTAGTAACACACGTCATAACGGTCATTACTTAGTGCGTCGTACAGTGTGTATATAAGAGTGTTGTGTTTCAGTTCACTGTTTTGTGGTGCTGCATGCCACTTAAGACTGCCAGATGTGGAGGGTGTGGGCAATGCAGCATTGATTTATGGATCATCTGCTGGGTACCAGAGAGGAGGCATTGTTGTGAGTGGCATTTATGTTATGTTCTTTTCGGGGCTTAGGTTAAGGATAATTATATCTATACATATATTTGTGTTGGTACGTTAATGATGATTATGCTTGTGCTGTAACGGTAATGATTTAAGTTAGGGATTATTATGTTACCACGGTAATTATTGTTGTTTTGGGCATGATTGGATAACTATGTATACGATTTGATATATCTCATAGGTGTATTTTGTGATATGGCAGGGTTGTTTGTCAATTATGTGATTTTATATATCATTAAATGCATGGATGTTCATTATAGTGTTACCGACAGGTCGAAATTACACTATTTTACGGCAAGCTGAGTTTACATCTGGTACCTGAGCAACAATGATGAACCTGAAAAAAACAAAAGTTTTAATATAAGTTAAATTTCCTTCTTTCAAGTACCTAGCTACGGGGGATTCCCTAAGGTCAATATCGTTCAGCTACCGTTTGGGGCATAGCACAGTGTACAAAATTGTCATGGACACTTGCAGGATAATAGCAGAAAATCTCATGAGCGAAGTACTACTAAAACCTTCAACAGAGATGTGGAAATCCATTGCTAATGACTTTTCAACACTTTGGAATTTTCTTAACTGCTTCGGAGCTTTGGACGGCAAACATTTTACCATTCAGGCGCCCCCAAATAGTGGTTCTCTGTACTTTAACTATAAGAAGACATTTTCAATTGTCTTGTTGGCGCTTGTTGATGCACAGTACAATTTCATCACAGTTGATGTTGGTGCATATGGAAAAAGCAGTGATGGTGGAATTTGCAAATTCTGGTCTAGGCAAAGCACTACAGCGAGGCACATTATCAGTACCAGGGAATGCTACATTGCCAGGCACAAATTCTAAGGCTCCGTATGTAATGGTGGGTGATGAAGTCTTCCTTCTAAAAACTTATTTGATGCGACCATTTCCTGGGCAAGATTTGGATAATTCTAGGCGTGTCGTTAATTATAGACTGTCTCGTGCCAGAAGAGTTGTTGAAAATACGTTTGGCATTTTGTCTAAAAAATTTAGAATATGTAACCGAAGAATTCAAGCAAAACCAGAAAATGTTGATCACATGATACTTGCAATCTGTGTTCTGCATAATTTCATTAGAATATATGATATAGAAACACATGTGAGGTAAATGCAACAGTGCATAAAACAGCAGAAACAAGACTTGAAAATCTGCCTCTGCAGGGTGGAAATGCAACAAGAGATGCGTTAACTGTGAGAGAACTGTACAAAGATTACTTTAATTCAGAGGCTGGATCTGTGCCATGGCAGTTTCCCTGACTGCAGATTGGAAAATCAAAGTGAGAGAAGAGGTATTAAAAAACTAGCAAAAGTAAACCTGACATTTAGTGTGACTTTGTACAAAATTAATAATATATTAATTACACCAATGAATAAGAAAAATGTGATGAGACGTGTTGTGGTGTGGTGTGTGTGATGTGAGGTGTTGTGGTGTGGTGTGAGGTGTGGTGTTGTGGTGTGATGTGAGATGTTGTGGTGTGGTATGGTGTGGTGTGATATGATCAACATCAATAAAAAGAATAGCCTACTTACCATCTATTTTCATTTCTTCTCCTATCTTATTCCATATATCTTTCTTAAAATTGGAATCCATATATTTTGGTTGTGCCAGATCATACAGAACAGGATAATTTTGCACCAATTCAATAAGAAGTTCGTCATCCATCTTCTTGTAAGCTCAGAACACTCGTCCGGCGTCCGTGAAAATCGACAAAATATCGGTGGCGACGATACTCAACTTCACGGAACGGAGACGGAATGGTCACTGAGAGTCAAAACACTGAACTGCCCCGGACGTATGTGAATGCTTCCGTTGAATTCAAAGCAACGATATTTTTTTCACTGACACTGAAGCACTGAGCGGACGCGGCACGGATACGTCACTGATGTGTGTGAATCGGCCTTTAAGCGTGTGAGCATTGAAGTCACCACACAAAACTTGCACATAATCATCATTTGTATGAGTCGATAGAAAGTTATCCAAGTCATTAAAATGTTCTTCAGTAACATATATTGAGTGTGAAGGATGAATATAAACACAACTTAAAACAAGTTCTTTATCTAAACTGTACAGTATACTCCTTTCATCAATCTTAACTGATGGCAATGAATCAAACTCAGATCTCATTAGTTTCCACTTAAAGCTAAGTTCTTTTCAATAGCAATAAGATCACCAGACTTAAATCTGCTTAATCTACTCCTATTTTTGTAAACAATATCAAACCCATTATTTTCCATTCTATCTTTCATGTTGATCAAGTCAACATCATCATATTTAGTTTCTGTAAAAAAATAATATCATAATCATTAGACTTAGATTTCTTTATTATGCTCAGACTTTTTGACAAAGTATGGAGCACAGCTCCCTCACATAAATATACATTATAAATCATCCCTTGACTCTGTACACATTATCGAAAAATATTAAATACATATTTAATGAATGCTGCTACTTAACGTTGTACTGTGTATCTGTCACTTTGTAATAGTTGTAGAAACTTATACCTAGTTAGATTATTTTTGTAATACCTCGGTAAATATATTGTCCTGAGTTCTGTGATTTCTTGGTTGTTACATTCAAGCAGAACATGAAACTCATCCCCTATTGAATTAGTATTGCATTTGTCACATTTCCTCTCCTCTCTTGGAGTTCTAGTGTACCTACCCGTTACAATAGGTAATCTGTGATTGTTAGTTCTTAATCTACTAAAGCTAATCCTGTACAACTTTGGCAGTTTCTTTAAGTAGCTCTCTAAAACAAAACATTTTTTTATATAAAATATAAGTATTACAGGAAGACTTACTATTTAATAATGACCTCCATTCCGTTATCCATTGGTCTTTGGCAGTTCTCTCAAAGGCGTGTTTCAACCAAATATGATGATTTATCTCTTGACTGACCTATATCCCAGACATACCTGAATTGTTCAACAAAGTTTTTATATAGTTAAGCCATGAGGATTTAAAAATATTTTGAGTATATAACTTGAAAATGCACTGATGCATTATATAACAAAATTTATCTTGTTTACCATTCAATAATCTAATCCAGTAGCTTAATTCTTGTTTTGATGTGAACGCTAACAGGGTATTTGCCTAACTCACCATACACCATTGCGTTACATGTAGTCTTACGGACATTTAGTATGTGTTTCAAAAACGTTACCTGCAAATTTTCTACATCCTTGATAACTTTGAAGCCCGAAAACTCACAACCATACATAATAACTGGCAATACTATGGCGTCAAACAATTCTAGTCGCAAATCAATGGGCAAATCTAATTTTCGACATTTTGCTTTAAGACTGTACATTGCTTTCTTCCTTACTGGCAAAGTTGTTCTTGACATGTTTTAAAACTCCCATTGTAGTTCATTAAAACACCAAGATATTCATATTCATTTCCAAGTTCTGTATGTTCTCCCTTAAATTTAAAATAGTAATTTCCTCAGCACATTTATCATTAGAAAATATAGTAATTTTAGTCTTTTCACAATTGATGTCTAACTTCCATTTATCAAAATATATGTCCATTGCTTTCGGTGCAATAGCTATGCCTGCTTCACTATCAACCAATACAACAGTATCGTCCACATACATTAACACAAGGATCTTCAGCATATCATCAATCCATTTATCTCCAATAGTGACATAATTACAATTGCTCCTTAGCAACTGTTCTTCAGTATCATTCATATACAAGGAAAACAAAAGTGGTGATAGATTTGATGAAACCAACAAAATCTACAGAGAGAAGCTTTGATGTAATGCCACAAACATTGAGAGGCAATACATAGAGAGGCATTTGGTGAGTGTGCTCTACAGGGGTAACAGTTGTAACCGAATTATGCTTAGGCATGTGCTGTGCCCTAGCACAATCCTAGAACCAAATCAACTCACGCAAACTAAGGTTTTCCAAGACAGGAGTGGTGATCCGAACTTTTTATAAATCATCAGGAGTGTTAATAATCAGTGGTTTCCCACCACTGTGCAGCCGGGCGAGAATACTCCCTTCCCTTGTGGACACATTTTTCACATGTCCTGCTCCTTCACTAACTTCATCATATTAGTCCTTCGTGAAGTCAAGTCATCATTGACATACACTTTCCTTTGTTTACCCTTCGACTTCTTTATGTTACGAATCACTTCGTACTTATTCTTCCTATGGCAAAACCTTACAATTACAGGCCTATCTATTTCCTTGGGCCTTCCCATACAATGTACCACCGATATGTCGTCTGGTTTAAGCTCCGCTCTAATGTCTCCAGCTAATTCGATGATCTTGGCTCCCAGAACGTCTTCGGTTTCGTTTGCCTCCTCATCAATTCCGACAATAGGCAGGTTCTCCCTTCGAGAGTATTGTTCCAACTTGAGTGAGTGAGTGTATGTGTGTGTGTGTGTGTGTGTGTGTGTGTGTGTGTGTGTGTAGGGAAGGTGTGTTCAGGGGTGAGAGGAAAAGGAGATATAAAAAATGAGAATTACAAACATAGGAGAGACAAAGGCATTGATATAACAAATCAAATGAGTAACAGTTTTTCTTCCTTTATCTTATTTTTCTCCCCTCCTCCTCCTCCTCCTCCCCCTCCTCCACAAATATAAATTGGCAGATTACGAAAATGATAAATTAGAACATGACAGATTGCACAGACGAACGAAAAAAACTGATAAGATGCAACAAAAAATCTGATGAAACTCAGTTAGCAAACTCATGCAAGATAAACCCGAAAGAATTTTATAGTTATGTAAAAACTAAGAGAGTCTTAACAATAACAATTGGCCTGTTAACAGAAAATGGCAAACAAATAGAAACGAAGCTGACATGGCAAATACCCTAAACAATTTTCAACAGTCTTCACGACTGAGGATTTTCACGGCAACCTGCCTACCGTCGCGCCCCAGACACAGGGTGTCACACTGCCTAACTTCATAATTACAGAAAATGAAATCCTCTCAGTCATGAATAGCATGAACGTAAACAAAACACATGGGCCGGATGAAATATCATTCAGGCTTCTTAAAAAAAGCAAGAAATGAACTCTTGAAACCGCTTACGACTTTATTCAGTAAAACGCTACTAGCGGGGAAAGTTCCCAATGAATGGAAGCTAGCAAATGTTACATCAATTTTCAAAAAAGGAAATAAATCACTTCCAGCAAATTACACGTCTTACTTCAGTAGTTTGGAAACAGATGGAAACAATGATTAGAAATAAGATTGTCACGTTCTTGGAAGAGAATAAAATAATAAAAGACTCCCAACGCAAATTCAGAAAAAGGCACTCCTGCTTACCAAATTTACTAGACTTCTTCTATGAAGTATGTAACTCGTATGACGAGACAAAAGCAGTTGACATTATTTTCTTCGATTTCCAAAAAGCTTTCGACACTGTCCCACATAAGAGATTAATAAGTAAAGTAAAAGCTCACGGCATATTCGGAAATACCCTGAAAACTGGCTCTCTGACAAAAAGCAACGTGTTGTTATCAACGGAAAAGATTCAGAGTGGCATAAAATAAATAGCGGTGTTCCTCAAGGCTCTGTTTTAGGTTCAGTACTTTTCATAATATACATCAGTGATATTGATGAAGGCATAAATTGCACATTAAGTAAATTTGTGGACGACACCAAAATAATGAGTAAAGTAGCGACAGCATCACAATGGCAAGAATTACAGAGTGACCTCAAGAAACTAACATGATGGGCAGAAAAATGGTAGATGAAATTTATTGTAGAAAAGTGCAAGGTCCTTCACATCGGAAACAACAATTTTTCTTCTTTTATGTAGAAGGGGGCGGCCTAGGGCAACAAAAATAAAACAAAACAAAAAAATGCCCACTGAAGTGCCGGTCCCTGGGAAAGTTCGAGATCAAAAGCCAAAAGAACGGGATAAGTGTCTTGATACCTCCCTCTTGAAAGAGTTCAAGTCATAGGCAGATGGAAATACAGAAGCAGGGAGAGTTCCAGAGTTTACCAGACAAAGGGATGAAAGACTGAGAATACTGGTTAACTCTTGCATTAGAGAGGTGGACAGAATAGGGGGGATGAGAGAAAGAGGCAAGTCTTGTGCAGCGAGGCAGCGGAAGGAGGGCAGGCATGCAGTTAGCAAGATCAGAAGAGCAATTAGCACAAAAATAGCGGTAAAAGAGAGCAAGAGAGGCAACGTTGCGGCGATGAGAAAAAGGCTGAAGACAGTCAGTCAGAGGAGAGGAGTTGATAAGACGAAAAACTTTTCATTCCACCCTGTTCAAAAGAGCTTTATGAGTGGAGCCTCCCCAAACATGTGAAGCATACTCCAAACATGGATGGATAAGGCCCCTGTATATAGAGTTAGCAGTTGGGGAGACGAGAAAAAACTGGCGGAGACGGCTCATTAACTTTATAGATTAACTTTATAGAAGCTGTTTTAGCTAGAGAAGAGATGTGAAGTTTCCAGTTTAGATTATAAAGGATAGACAGAGAATGTTCAGTGTAGAAGAAAGGGACAGTTGAGTGTCATGGAAGAAGAGCGGATAGTTATTTGGAAGATTGTGTCGAGTTGGTAGGTGGAGGAATTGAGTTTTTGAGGCATTGAACAACACTAAGTTTGCAAAAGTCATCTCCGACAACTTTACTTCTTTATCTTTCCCTCCTTTAGTTCAACCTGATGGTACCAATGCCATCTCATATATCTCTAAAGCTGAACTCTTTGCTCAAACCTTTGCTAAAAAGTCTACCTTGGATGATTCTGGGCTTGTTCCTCCTTCTCCTCCCCCCTCTGACTACTTTATGCTACCTATTAAAATCCTTCGTAATGATGTATTCTATGTCCTCGCTGGCCTAAACCCTTGGAAGGCTTATGGACCTGATGGGGTCCCTCCTATTGTTCTCCGAAACTGTGCCTCCGTGCTTGCACCTTGCCTAGTCAAGCTTTTTCGAC
The DNA here is from genome assembly GCA_020233015.1 of Callinectes sapidus. NCBI lineage: Eukaryota > Metazoa > Arthropoda > Malacostraca > Decapoda > Portunidae > Callinectes > Callinectes sapidus. The sequence continues at coordinate 1,510,633 of CM035178.1, read as the reverse complement.
TTTGTCTATCTACATCTACCTTTCCTTCTTGCTGGAAGTTTGCCTACATTCAGCCAGTTCCTAAAAAGGGTGACTATTCTTATCCTTCAAACTACCGTCCTATTGGTTTAATCTCCTGCTTATCTAAAGTTTTTGAATCTATTGTCAATAAGAAGATTCTTAAACGTCTATCACTTCACAATCTTTTATCGCCAGTTTGAACGCCAGTATGGCTTCCGTCAAGGCCGCTCTACTGGTGATCTTCTGGATTTCCGTACTGAGTATTGGTCATCCTCTTTTAGAGGTTTTGGTGAAACTTTTGCTGTAGCTATCATAACATATCAAAAGCTTTTGATAGTCTGGCACAAAGCTTTAATTTCCAAACTACCCTCCTACGGCTTCTATCCTTCTCTCTGCAACTTCATCTCAAGTTTCCTTTCTAATCTTTCTATTGCTGCTGTGGTAGACGGTAACTGTTCTTCCCCTAAATCTATTAACAGTGATGTTCTTCAGGGTTCTGTCCTATCACCCACTCTCTTCCTATTATTCATCAATGATCTTCTAAACCAAACTTTTTGCCCTAACCACTCCTATGCTGATACCACCTTGCACTTTTCCACGTCTTTCCATAGATGACTAACCCTTCAGAAAGTAAACAGTGATCTACCAGAGGACAGACTCTCCCCATACTATCCTTTCTGGTTCAGAGGTTGTGACTTATTTGGACTTTTATCGTAAAGTCAAGACAAAGAGAGTGTAAGAGGTATGGCGTGATGTTCACATGCTTAGTGAGCAGGGCAGTGCATATTGAGGTTGTTCACTCGCTCAGCAAAGACAGTTTCATAAACGCATTTAAGAGATTTGTTGCACTTCGTGGTTCTGTGAGAGAAATTAGGTGCGACCAAGGAACAAATTTTTTTGGTGCAAAAAATGAATTGTTGAAAATGGGAGGTGATGTGGTTTTCAATCCACCTGCAGCCAGCCACAGAGGTGGAGTATGGGAAAGGATTATCGGTGTAGCCAGACAGGTTATTGAGGCCATCCTCTATGAATACGAGTCTCATCTAGATGAGATTGTCCGAAGGTGCCTCAGTGATAAAAAACAGACCCCTTAATGTTAATTACATCAGTAACCCTCAGTCACTTGAACCTCTCACACCAAACCACTTGATCACTATGAAGTCTAAGGTTATTCCTCGTACTTTGGCTGCGGAACACATGGAACCATCTGATCTATACGCGTCCAAACAGTGGCGTCGTGTTCAATACTCTATAGACCTATTTTGGTCGAGGTGGAAAAAGGAAATCGTTCATCAATACCAGTCCCGAGCGAAATGGAACACTCGTAGGCAGAATGCCTGTGTAGGGGATCTAGTTTTACTAATAGACGAGCAGTGCCATCGTTTCTATTGGAAACTAGGACGAATTGTTGAAGTTTACCCATCTCAAGATGGCCTGGTGTGTTCGGTGAATGTACAACTTGCTGACAGATCTACTCTGAAGCGCCCTGTCCAAAAATTGGTAAAAATTTTGTATTAAGATTCTCGGGGTACGATCCCCACCGAAGAGCCTAGATGTTGAAAGATTGTGTACACAATTTGATTATAATTATGATTATGGGAGCCATAAGACTGAAATTTAGGGTGATTATATGTATGTTGGTGGTGGATTTAATCTAAATAAGTCAAGGGTAATTATACGTATTTGGTGATGGATATTATGTTAATGATATCGTTCTCGTTCGCACCATTTTTTTGTGTTCGACTCTGGTTACTGTATTGTTATTAGTGATAATTCGAACTAGTTTGCTCATGTAGTGGTTCATTGACGTCATCGTCATGGACCAATCACGCCTTCCATATGACAAAAGGAAGGTGCGCTGGTTAGGTGAGGTACCCGCATACTTCATTGTGTGGAAAGCATTCTCTGGTGACGGTGTGGGGTGCAGGACACAATCTTGCTGGTTATTTCAAGAGTCCACGTCTGCCATTTCTTTGGCAGCAACATTGATTGTTTGATTCCCATTTGGAGGCCTAGTGAATCGTAATGTAAGGTGTGTACATTTTCTCATGTAAATAATTATCTCACCATGCTGTAGGCGTTTGACCTTATTTGTAACTTGAACTATTATATCTGAACTTGTTAATGTTTATTGCTTAGGTTTAGTGTGCATACTTAATTGTTAATACTTAATTGTTAAACTACAGCCACCACCACCACCACCACCACCACCACCATCACTTCAACGCTGGTTATGTTAAAAGTAACATGTACAGAGACCTTGGAATACCTGTAACAGAAAGAACAATGAAATACCTTGAGAGAACAAATACCGACATGAAGAAACCCATCAAGAACAAGGTGCGGAATAAGGAACTACAGAGGGACCTCGCCTATGCAGCCACTGAGGGCGCGGCGCAGAACGTCACCCAACTTCAGACGCCGTTTTCTCGAAACAGAGGTACCAGTATGTATGCTCTATCTTACATAACTTTTTTATTTAATGATGGATTATCATGATTTTTTTTTTTTTTTTTTTTTTGCATTTTGTTCCTAAATAAATTATCTACAACTGTAATTGACCGTTTTTTGGATAAATTAACACCGTAAATTAAGTAAGACTTACTTTTTTACGAATATTTTTTTTATACATTTCTTTAGCCCAATAAAATCTTAAAAGAAAATTGCTTCAAAAAATAATGTGTTACAGGTGTGTAACAACTCTTCTTCTATTAAGAGCATGAAACAAAGTATTCTAAGTTTTATAGTTTTTGCGTAATATTGCAATTTTAGTTTTTTTTTTTTTTTCTATTGCAGAGATACCTGGCTGTAACCCGCAAGATGACATCTCCTTATAGTACATGCTTTCGATAAAAAAAAAAATCATGTGTAGCTACAATGATTTTTACAGTTTTACCCCTAAATTTGACGACATCCCCTGCGTATTCACCCTGTATCTATCTTGTTGTGTGCCAGTAAAGTAAGGAAGTTGTGCCAAGCTTTTGATTGTCTTCTTACTTCTCTGAGTAAGTCTAGTCTCTGGGTCTGTTACCTCGCTTCCCGTCGTTAGCTACGGGATCTTCGCTTAGAAACATCCCTATGTCTGTGCCGCCAGTCATGTGCTGCCATTTTGGGTAAGAGTACGTATCGCGGCTTTGGAAGCTGTGTATGGACGGGGGCCAGTGTAACAATATTGTCACGGCTTCCTACTGAAATACGTATGGAGTAGGCCAGGAAGGGTGTTGAGCGAGAAAGGGATTTGGAGTGGCCTTTGAAATTCCTGCAAAAGGAAATAGAGAGTATTGAGAGGTCAGGTATTTTCAGATGCCACTACAGGTAAGCATGAGAATCCTGGGATGAGTGAAACTCCGCCTTTCAGCTCACGGTTGGTAAGAGATAGACCCTCTACTGCTTCAGCCCTGCATGCATCAAGTATTGATATCAGTAACACGGCTTGTGTATTTCGCAATAAAAGACACAAGTCTGAGAAATGTTTGGATGTGTTAAGATTGCCTGATAAAGAGCAAGCTGAATAGATTATTAAACTTGCTGGAGTGTGCTTTAAATGTTTGGTTAAAGGCCATGTGGCCAAAGGTTGTTTTTGAAAATGTACAAAATATGGAGATAGGCATAATGTGCTTCTCTGTGGTGCAAGATTACAGTCTAAGAGTGATGCTAATGGCTCGTTATGGACAACAAGTGTATCTGCAACACAGGCATATCTTGTTCCTTCAAGTAGTACCAGCAAGAATTATTAATTAATACTGATACTCAGTTACCTAGTCAAGGTGCAGTGTCTCTTTATAGTACTAACTGTTCTTGTAACCCATGTACTATTCTACAGACTGCCAGAGTTATTGTTGTTGGAGCTGAAGGGGAGACTCATGAGGCTAAGGTAATGTTTGACTGTGGCTCTGACGGGACGTACGTAAGTAAAAAAGTTAGTTTAAATGTGTAAACTAAAGTGGAGGAAAAGTGAATTCATTTCCTATTCAGCCTTTGGTGGTTACAAGTCTGGTAGAAACATAAAGAGTAATGTGTGTGAGTTAAATATTTTGGACAGTGAACATAAAGTAAGTTCTTTTACAGCCATTGAGGTACCAATTATTTCTGAACCATTGTTGAGACCCACCATACCTAGCAATGTATTGGATAAGTTTTCTCGTGTACAACTTGCTGTTGATTATACTAACAATTCTCAAGTGCATATAGATATAGATAGATAGATAGATAAATATAGATAGATGTGTACAGGAGTTTGCTTACATCACTTGATTCTATTCAGATTGATGAAGTTGCAGCACTTAAATCTGCTTTTAAATATGTTTTATCTGGTTCGTGACAAGATACTTCTGATTCCCTGGTGTCGTCTGTACAGTTTTATGTATTTTTAAGGCATCTGACTTTGATGTTGCTAAATTCTGGGACCTTGAGTCAGTTGGTATAAGTCCCAAAGAGTCAGATATGTCTGAGTTTGATGCTTTTTTTCAAGACTTTAATGACAACGTGCAGTATTTTTCATTGGAGGTATGGAGTAGTCCTGCCATAGAAAAGCAAATCTGTTAAGAGTGATCTGATGGATAGTGTAAATAATGCAAATAAGAGACTGATTAAGTTACAAGCTAAATTATGTCAGGATATTGATTTAAGACATGAATATTAAAAGATGTTTGATAAGTATGAAAAGACGTATAATTGAAGAGGTTCCTTGTCATGAGCCACAGGTTATGCACCCTACATATTATATGCCTTATCGTCCTGTGGTCAAAGGGGATAGAGTGAGTACCAAAGTCAGACCTGTTTTTGATGCATCTGCTAAAGGTTATAATGGAGTGTCCCTGAAAGATTGTCTTCACACAGGTCCATCACTAAATCCTGAATTGGTAGAGGTTTTGGTAAGGTTTAGAAGATGGCCTATTGCTAGAACAGGTGACATTACAAAAGCCTTCCAGCAGATTGCTGTAAAACGTGAAGATCGTGACGTCCATCGTTTCTTGTTGATGACAGAGAATTACTCTTGACCTCGGCACATGAGGTTTTTACGTGTACCTTTCGACAACATTTCCAGCCCATTTCTACCATCTAAGTATCTTGCCACTGAGGTGATTCAAGATTTAAAACAGGATATGTACATAGATAACTGGGTTAGTGGAGCTGACAGTGTTGACGAAGCATACACAAAGTTTTGTGAAGCACACACAGTTTTGTCACATGCAGGTATGTCCCTAACAAAGTGGTTTCCTATGATGTAACTGTTCTCCCAAAGTTTACTGACTGTTTTGAATGCACTAGGACTACATTGGTATAACTCTAGTGACACTTTCTCCTTCCAAGGGCTTGAAATGTATTCTAAGTTCGACTTTTGTTACACCAAAAGAGGTGTATTAAGTATTATTGCTAAGATATTTGACACTTTAGGTCTCATCAGTCACTTTGTCATGTGTGGGAAGATTCTGTTTCATGAAGTGTTGAGGTTTGGTACCTCCTGGAATGACTTACTACCTCAAGACCTTAATAGTAAAGTAAGAAAGTGTGTTAACAGTTCAAAGCATTTTAAGGCATGGAGTGTCAACAGATGTTACTTCAAGGATATGTCATGGAAGAATTTGTCTGATTTAGAATTACATGTGTTTGGTGATGCATCTGATAAGGCATCTGGTGCATATGTGTGTATTCGCACTTGTTTGGATGGTAATAATTATTGGACAACTGTAGTAGCCTCAAAGTCTAGAGTAGCCCCAACTAAAACTGTAACTTTGTCAAGGTTGGAATTGTTGGGTGCTTTGTTATGTGCAAGATTAGTAACTTTTGTCTGAAAGTCTCTCAGGTTAGACTATAAGATTCGTATTTCTTATTGGACCGATTCTAGAATTGTACTGTCATGGATTCATGTGGAAGATGTTTCTGGAAGACATGGTTACAGAAATTAAAAATGCTGCTCCTCTCAGTTACTGGCATCATTGTTCAAGTAAAGATAACCCTGCTGATTTGATTTCTAGAGGTGTTTTGGCTGATCAGCTTGTGAATAACAGTTTGTGGATGAATGGGCCCTTTTTTTTTATTTTTTTTTTTAAAGGGGGTGAAGAAAAACGAAGATAGCTAGCTAAAGTGAAAGTGGGTGGGAAGGGAAGGGTGAAAGAAAGTAAGAAGAGAGATAGATTGTGGGCTTAACCACATTGCTGTATTTTTTTTTTTTTTTATTCCAGTAAATCTTCACTCACTCTACACTCGCGTAAATCATACATTCTTGCATCCTGGGACCACAAATGCTCCGGCAGAACCACAGCTTTCCACAATGCCACAGAATTTTGGGGAAGGTGAATCTGCTCCACTGTGAGAGGTAAAGAGGTTGTGCTTTTGTGCTGTTCCCATGTGCAGTAACAGTAGTGGAAACAGTCTTCCCCAAAAGGAACACAGCTAATCCTATCAAATTTCAGACTGTCCGGTGCTGTGGCCCCGGTGTTGCGACTAAACATTCACTCCGGAGGTTCACATTCATTGTATATTCAGGGTCAAAAGTTTTTTTGTTATGTCCTTTGTCAATTTAATTATTTATATTTTGGTGAAAGTAAATTGTGACTCAATCTCAAGGTTATTTACTTATTATTCAGTTGTTTGTTCTGTAATTTTGTAGGACAAATTGTTAGCAGTTAGCTAGTTATTGTTAACAGGTTTTGGTTAGTTTTAGACGAAGGTTAGTTAATTAGTTAGTTAAGGATTTTAGGATAGTTTTAAGAAGGACTGTTAGTTACTTTTAGGTGATTATTGGTTCTCTTGGTTCCATTGAAATTATTATGCTGCTTTTCGGAAACCGAGAGTGGGTGTTGTTATGTTGAATTACAAGACTATTATAATGTTCTCTTTCGCTTATCTTTATTGTTTTCCATGTATTGAGAGCCTTTTGATAGTTAATGATATTTAGTGGGGCAATATTATATTTATGATGTAATTCTTCCGTATTCAAGTTCTCTTGCTCATTGCAGTGGATGAATTTTAGTGCTTTATTTAGTACAACTTGCATTTTCTTTTTTCGTGTCTTTGAAGCCATGACCATGGGGTATAGGCGGGTATGAAATAACAGGGATCAAAAGTGTTTTAATTAGTGTAGCTTTTATTTTTGGGGTTAGATTGCTAAATCTTCTTAAGTTTGATAGAATTCCTTTTCCTTTATTCGTATTTTTCCTGATATGTGTGACAAACCCATTTGAAGTTAGATTTAAACCAAGAAGTTTTCCTGATTTGCAGGTATCAATCTCTTTATCGTTTACTTTAATTTTCTTTATTTTAACTTGAGCTATAGGTATTATTTTGAATTTTTCTTCACTAGTCTTAATTTTCCATTTCCTTTCAAACTTGCTAATTCTTTCAATTTCGCGTTCCACTTTTACTTGCATCATACGTTTTGATTTGCTTGGTGAAGTAATGATTTGTGTCACATCATCGGCATACATTATGTCTAGGCAGCCATGTTCAGGTAAAGGGAGGTCATTCGTAAATAATGTATATAATGTGGGAGATAAAACGCTCCCCTGTGGGACGCCACTAAGAAGGTTGATGTCATTACTATAGTCTATTCCAAAATTTATTCTTCCCTTACGATAATCTAAAAAATTGCACAGTATCTTTGATAGTATGTCAGGCAGCCCAAGTCTTATTATTTTATATTTAAGTCCATGATGCCAGACTTTATCAAATGCCTTTGCGACATCTCTAAGGACCAGATACACTTGTTTCTTTTCGGCCAGGGCATTCGCAATTGTTTCATATGCTGTTGTGATTGCCGTATGTGTACCTTTGTAGGTTCTAAAGCCATGTTGTCTTTCATTGATAATGTTATTTTCAGTTAAAAAGGTATTAAGTCTTGCTAATATAGTCCTCTCAAAAATTTTACCTGGTACCTCAAGAAGTGATATAGGACGATAGTTAATTGGATTTGTCGGGGCTTTATCTTTTTTTGGTATGAATTTAATAATGGCTTCTTTAAAACATTTTGGAAAGTAACCAGCCGAATAGCAAGCGTTAAATATATTTTTAAGTTGATTTAGTGTTTTTTCTGCGCATTTTTTAAGTATTACTTTACTTATTTTGGTGGAGCCCGGAGTTTTCCGTTTAGTTCTTTTGATGAGTGTTTTTATTTCTTCTAGAGTTATTGCTCTTGTATGGTAATTGTCTGTATGAATTCTGTCCAAGTTAACAGTAGGGAAGGGATTTACTCTATCATTAAATATATTTATTTATCGTTCAATGTGTTCTCAATGGTTTTTGTCAAAGGTATTTTCTTATTCTTCAGTAATTCTAAATACATTTTTCCAAGTATTCTCCATTAGATTACATTTTTCTTTATCAGTGAAATATTTTTTACCATCGTCATCTTTCATATAATTAGTATGTGTAGTGGTTTTACCTTTTAATATTTTAATCTTATTCCAGAATTCTTTACTATTTTTACTATTTTCGGATATATAATTAATTTTCTCTTCCCAATTTTTGTTGTATGCTTCTTTACAGCGTTCTCTTAATTCTAACTTGATTCTCTGACACTCCCTGTAAGTCTGCAATGTCCAGCCGAAATGTGAAGCAAATTCTCTTATTATTTTATATTGGTTTTCTAAGTGTTTTACTTCAGGTGTTGTTTTTAATTGATATATGTACTGATAGTTTGATTTCGGTATAGCTACATCCATGGCATTTTTAACCGCTTTTATCCAGGTCGAAGTAGCAACTTCTATTTGTTCAGGAGTATCGCCTTCAAGATCGGATACATTTATTTGTTGATCTAGTTTATGTTGAAATAGATCCCAATCGGCTTTATGTATTTTAAGTGTCTTTGGTTTTTCTTTCAAAAATGGTACAGTGAAAAGTTTAAATATTATGGGTAAATGATCAGAGGTTGTGACATCACCTGGCTCGCAAATACAATTTAAATAATTATGTTTATTAGAGAAAACTTTATCAGGGCTCGATGTTGAGTTATGTGTGAAAAAAGTTGGAAAGTTAGGTCCGAGATTAATCATCTTTCCTTGATTAATGAGGTTTATTAGACTTTTCCCTACTGTATTATTATCTCTATTTCCAAAAGTGGTGTGTCTGCCATTAAAATCGCCTAGGATGTATGTTGGAATGGAATTGCTTAAAAGTTTATGCATATCTGTGTATGGCAAAAAAGGTCTAGGAGGTAAATATGTAGTGGCTATTATAATCGGACCAAGGCTCGTTTCTATCTCTATTGCCAGAAAGTCTGTATCAAAATCATCCATGAGCTTATGTTTTATGTCATATTTTACTGAGATGGCAGAACCGTCTGAAAGGTTCTCGCTGTAGTTAACTTTGTATACTTTGTAGCCAGGAATCTTCAGCTCCTCATTGGGTTTCAAACCGTGGCTGTTAAGAAGAAGGATGTCAGGGTTAGTGGATAGATAGTTAGATATTAGTGACTGCTTATTTGTCCTCCAGTTCAGAACATTATGTTGTAAAATTTTTAGTTGATACTGGAATGAAAAGATTTTTTAATGGTACGTGGATCTCTAGCATCTGCTGGCGAACGGTCCTGAATAAGGCCACTTCGAGTTTTTCTGAATTCAGCCTTATCTACTGCATAAAAACATTTATGCAGTTTGATCTCCCCCTTACTAATTTTCCTTAGTATCTGGTCCTCAGATAAGCTTGCATTATTGTACTTCCATTTATATCTTTTATTTTCAATTCCTTTAACTAATTCTTCGGTGGTAAAGTTTACAGGCCATCCTTGCTCTGTGTGTGTATAGATCTCTATGCCAAGATCAGTAGCATCAAATATGTCTTTTTCAGTACTTTTTCCAGGTGTCGGCTGAGTTTCTTTTACCTCTGAGTTTTTTACTTTTGTAGCCCCTGCCACATCAGCTGCTTGATCGTAGGTACACTCAGTGATTTCATCAGAGTCATCGGGAATTATAATAGTTGGGAGGTTATTTGCTTTAAGTACTTTATCAAGTTCATTCTTATATGTGCCAGGCTTCTTTTGGTCTTTATCCTGAACGTGGGCAATACATGTATGAATTTTTAATATTTCTTCCTTTGTAATTGATGGGACTTTCATGTTAGGCATTGTGACTTTAGGAGTGACTTGGCTGATACTTGCACATGTCAAGTTCTGTTTTTCATTCATCTGTTTTCTTTTCTCCTTCAAAATTTCCTTCCTTTTATTGCACTTCATAGCAAGTGCATTGTGATCTCCACCACAATTAATGCACTTCTCAGGTAGATCCTGGCCTTGATGCCATACATGTCCTACATTGCTGCATCTCGAACAGATTTTATACTCCTTTGGAAGTGGGCATTCAATTATATAGTGCTCCTCAAGAGCGTAGCACCTCATACAGCATTTTATTGGAATGTATGTTTCATGTTTGATCTCATAAGACGGTATACTAATGTTGAATGCCTTTAGCCCTTTCTCTGTACATTTTTGTGCTGTTAACGTCTGAGAGAAAGTGAGTTTAACTGTCTGAGTTCTAGGGAATTTGTATACATCAATGAGATCTTCACCAATCCATGTATTTTGTTTTTGAAGTTCCTCTCCAATATCAACAATATGCTTCTCATATATAATGTCATCAACTCTCGGGATGATTACTTAATTTTTAACTTTGAGCTCTGGTGGCATATAAGCATTGAATCCATGGGCATCAAGGGCAGTTTTAGTGTTATTATGGAAAATACTGTCGGCATGGTGTTCATTTATGGTTAGGACAGCAAAGCCTTCATTAGTTGTAATGATCCTGCTTATCTCTATGTCCTTCTTACTGAGAATTTCTATGAGTTTTAGTGGCTAGCGCGTCTGGCTACGAATCCGTGGGCCCGAGTTCGATCCCGGACGAGGACGGCGCGGACCTCACCCAGGTTTTCATCCTTCACTGGTCGATAAATGGGTACCTAGGGCAACCTAGGGAAGGTAAACTGTGGAAACCCGGATTTCATGCTGGCCCCATGTCCCGGGGTAAGGGACTATTCCACCACAGGCTCAAAGGCCAAGGAGACGGGAGATGAGCGCCCGCAGCTACGCGCTGATACAGCGTAAGCCCCCACTTTACCATTGTGTATCATAGTACCTACAGTGGTAGGAATTACACTTATTTCCGTCCACTGCCCCTTACGGGTCTTAATCCTTTCTATCAGCTTCCCTATGGCCCCAGACTCTGGCTTCCCTATAACCAGCACCAGTAGGTGCCCCCCTCATGGACTGCCCTAAATGATAGACCTTCAGGGTTTGGCTTCGTCCCAGCTCAGAGTCCAGCTAAACGGGCGGAAACTCCAAGTCCATGTCTGGTGATAAGAGTCCAAAAACTGACAACATCAGCAAGAATTCCACAACAACTGCCAGAGACTAAGTCCACAAATGGGGAAAAGTGACAAAGTAAAAAAGAGCACAGTTTATATGAACGAGACTAAGTCCCGTGGCAACCCAGTAAGCGACCAAGTCAGGAGCGCGGGGTGAAGGTGTTGACTGTGCGGTAGCTGGCGGGTGAGTGATTAATGGGCCCCATTGGTTGGCAGCCCCTTTACCTAGCAACCAGGAGGAGAGGAAGTATTGTACTGAAGAGGTGGTTGGCGTTCGTGAGTCTCCTATTACCTTTGTTGTGAACCTTCTTTCACGATGGAGTCAATTCACGAAGGCTATTCATGTTTTTACATGGGTATTGATATTTGTTCATAACAGTAATCTAAGAGGCTGTAAAATTTTGGGTTCACTTAGTGGAGAGGAGTTGGACAAAACAAGGACACAGATTATCTATACAGAAACACTTGAAACACTTTAATATTTCTGCTATTAAAAATACATCATTTACAATTAATTTATAATGTAATAGAGCAAGAAGCACATGTTAAAGCTTTAAGCTTTTTAGGCAACAGAAAGTTGTTATCTATGTATCAAAACAAGGACACAAAACAAGAAAAGGAATACTCTATAAACAAAAACAAGACAGGGACAACTATGTACATAGAATGATGAAAGTAGAATTTATATGATAATAATCGTAATAATGATAAAGATAATAATAATAATAATAATAATAATAATAATAATAATAATAATAATAATAATAATAATAACAATAACCATTGTAATACTCATAATAATAATAATAATGATAATAGTAATAATGATAATGATAATGATAATGGTGATAATAGTAATAATAATAACAATAGTAGTAGTAATAATGATGATAATGATGATAATAGTAATCATAATAATAATAATAATATAATAATAATAGTAATGATAGTAGTAATAATTATAATAGTAATAATAATAATAATAATAATAATAATAATAATAATAATAATAATAATAATATATAGATAATACATAAATACATAACTGGTAATTTACATTTATAATGTAATTGGAGGTAGTACAGGTTACAAACACTAAAGGTACAATTGACTAATTTACAATTTCTATTGTAGAGATAGTATATACCTTTTGAAACAATTTTTAAAGGATAATAATATTGGCTGTGTTTTAATGTGTTGGGGTATTTTGTTCCACAATTTAGGTCCAGTGTACGATAGAGAGTGTTGATACAGGGATATGGTGTGGAGAGGTACATTTAGGTTTTGATTGGATCGTCTTGGGTAGTTATGGTTCGGTTGTAATACCTGTATGTGTTCATTTTTTGTTTCAAACATATGAATACCAATATGAAGTTTATTTAAATTAAAGAGTGTTAGACTATTTGTGTTTTTGAATAGTGGCTTTGTATGTTCATAATAATCACTATTAGTAATAATTCTTATTATTTTCTTTTGTAATTTGAATAATGGTAATAGGTGGGTTGGGTAGGTGTTACACCAAATGGGCATGCAATAGTTTAGGATGGGAAGGACATGGGCATTGTACATAATTTTTAAGGATATTTAGCAGCACAAGATCCTTCACATAGTAGAGAAGAGATACTAATCTAGATAGTTTAAGGCATAAATGAGAAATGTGTGGATTTGAATGATAATTTGAATCATCAAATATTATCCCTAGAAGTGTATGTGTTGTTACTCTTTTAATTATATCGTAGTGGAGAAATAACGGGGAAAGTGTTTTTATATGTTTGTTTGTGAATAGCATGTAGTAAGTTTTGTTATGATTTACTGTTAATCTATTGCTGACACACCATTTATAAAAGATGTCAAGTTCTGTATTAGCTTTATAAATCATGTTATTATGATCTCTACCAGTTAGGGACAGGGTACAGTCGTCTGCAAATAGTATGGTTTTACTGTCTTTGAAGACAAAAATAAGATAGGGCCCAGAACACTGCCCTGTGGTATTCCATATTTAATATAGCATGTTGAAGAAGAGTGATTTGATAGTCAGGTAGATTGAGTCCTGTTTGTTAGATAGTCGCGGAACCAGTCATGGATGATTCCTCTGATGCCATAATGTTGTAGTTTATTGAGTAATATATCATGTCGAACAGCATCAAATGCTTTTTGGAGATCTATATGTATACTTAATTATTTGAATTTAGTGTGGTGTAGATAGTTTCACTGAAGCTAGTTAATGCATTATAAGTACTTATCCTTTGCCTAAATGCATACTGATAAGGTGTTACAATTGATTTACTGACAAGGAATTTTGATAAATTAAATTTCATTATTTTTTCAAATATTTTTGAGTACACATTTAGTAGAGAAATAGGTCTATAGTTACTTATGATGTCCTTAGGCCCTTTCTTATAAATAGGAATTACACTTGCAAGTTTTAAACATTGAGGGAAATTTACCACATGCAATAGATTGATTAAATAATATAGATAATGGGATGGCTAATTGCTCCTTGTTGTTTTTAATAATGGATACCGGTATTTCATTTAAGTTAGCTCTTTTTTGTTTTTGTTTTTGTTTTTAAGCTGTTAATTATATTAATTACGTCTTGAGGGACAACGGGAGGAATTGCCATAGATGTAGGATAATTTCCAGGTAGAAAACTTAGAAGATCAATATCAGATGATGGTATGTTATTATCTAACTGCGGTGCAATGTTAACATAATAATTATTAAATGCTTTAGCTATTTCCGCAGGAGTAATTAACGTTTTATTGTTGTATTGAATATATTTTAAATAATTTGCTTTGTAATTGTTTCTTTATTGATTTATGGCCTTCCATATCTTATTTGTGTTATTTTTAAAGTTTGTAAATAAGTTTATATAGTATGTTTTCTTAGCAATTCTAATAATTGTATTTAGAATATTTCGATATTTCTTATAATATTCTTCTGATATAGCACCCATTCTGTAGTTCTGGTATAAAACATTTTTAAATTTTATAGAATTGAGGACAGCTTGTGATATCCAAGGGCAATTTAGTCTCTTCTCTGATATATATATATATATATATATATATATATATATATATATATATATATATATATATATATATATATATATTGTTTTTATAGAAAAACTTTCATTGAACAAGTCTTTAAGTTTGTTAATGAATAAACGACAATATGAATTTACATCTTGTGATGCAAGATAATCTTACCAATTTAGAAAGTTGAGTTTATTCGAAAAAAGCTCTTTACCTATATTTGAATTGACTTTTATAGACTTTTTGACTAGTGACTGGTGTTGTAATACTAAAAAATATTGGAAGGTGATCAGATACTGGAAAATGTAAGATACCTGATTTAATATGAACGTGGAAATTTATGTAGATATGATCTAACAAGGATGGTTTACCTAAATTTGAGTAGTCGGGAAATCTAGTTGGTCTGGTGATGAGAGGGGTGAAATTTAATGCTTGAATACTTGTAAGAAAATTGTTTGTTGAGATGTGGGAGGTGTGTTCAACAAAATTAATGTTAAGTCACCAATAAGAACTACTTTGTTATTTTAAGCTTTGAATTCATCCACTCCGATATGTTTGCTGTTTGGTCTGTAAATTGCGCATAAAAGAAAATTTAATGGGTTAGTTTTTATCCTAAATGTATTTATTTCAATGTTTTCGTTTGTAACACTAAGATCATTAACTTCCTGAGAGTATATTGCGTCAGAAACAAATATTGTTACTCCACCCTATCTCCTTGTTTTTCTGGTTATATGGTATGATTGGTATCCTGTAAGTTCATCCAGGTGTTTATTATTGTCTGTGAGCCAGGTATCAGTGATAGCCAAATGTCAGGTTGAATATGTAAAGATTTAAGTAAGGCTTGAATGTTGCCAGAGTTCTTTTGTAATGATCGTGAATTTAAGTGAATTATGTTGAACTTTTCTGACTATTCAAATCCAATGAGTTTATTGTAAGAAAGGATGTCATAGTATAGCTTCTTTCTTTCCTACTTTCAATTACGAGTATCTAATGGAAAAGAAATAACAAAGGCTGAGTAATGTTGGTATATGTGTAAGTATCCATTTTAGGGCAACAAACGTGTATGAGGCTTAAAAAACCTCTTCTTTCTCCTCTTATCAGTTATCAGCTATTATTTCCTTTCACGTCCACCTGAATAATTTTTCGGTTTATGATTCACGATTTTGTATTCGAGTCCAAATTAAGTTTCGGTGATGAAGATATCTGACAAAATTTGTTTCGGGTAGTGGCGGTCTTGAGAGACGTACTGGAGGAGAAGACGGCTTCCTGCTCCCGGCCGACAGAGAGGCGTTGCAGAAGGTTCTTCTTCCCTTTACGATCTCCAGCTCAGCTCATAGTCGTCAACTTCCATACCTTGCACTAGGCAAGATGTTGTCAGAAGTCAGGAAATACGGACTACATTTCATCAGATTGGGCCACAAGAGGGGGTCCTTAAAGGGAGATAAGGGCTCCTTCTATTGTCTGGTGAATGGTGCGTACGGGTTCCTTGATTATGGTGGCACCGGGCTGAACAGCTCGCCATGTGTGAGGGCACGCTGTGCGCCATGCGCTAGACACTTGCAGTAGGAGGAGGTGTCCTCTCAGGGGTGAGGAGGGCACACTTCATGCCGGTGTTTGAAGAATGGCGTGTGGCGGGTCAGTGCTCAAGGCGAGTCCGTGTGAGAGTGTGGAAGGTTGCCTCGCCGCTACCCGCACACCTTGACTCGGACAATTCTAGGAGAAATGACACGTCCCGAACTAGATAGGATTTAGAAACACCACCTACGCTTCACTATATGCCTATCGGCAAACGCTATCGTGTGTCGCTGCATCTCTATTGCATATTGAAACAACGCTATCACACATCGATATCGTCTACTGTGCTGAACAGCTTGCCATGTATGAATAACGCTGTGCACCAAGCACCAGACACTGGAAGTAGGAGGAGGTATCCTCTCAGGGGTGAGGAGGGCACACTTCATGACGGTGTTTGAAGAATGGCCTGTGCTCATGGCGAGTCCATATAAGAGTAAGAGAGGAAGGTCGTCCGCCGCGTTCTGCACGCCTGAACTGAACGCCTTAGAAGAGAAGAGATACGTCGCGAACTAGGATCCTTACATCGCTATCGCTGTACTGCTTACCGCTGCAACACTAACGCTCATAGCCACATCGCTGTAGTTTATCGGCCTGAACACCTTGCTATGTGTCAGGGCACGCTGTGCGCCATGCACCAGACACTGCCAGTAGGAGGAGGTGTCTTCTCAGGGGTGAGGAGGGCACACACTTCCTGCCGGTGTTTGAAGAATGGCGTGTGGTGGGTCTTTGCTGCGGACGAGTCTGTGTGTCAGTGCACACTGTGCGCCATGCACCAGACACTGGCAGAAGGAGGAGGGGTCCTCTCAGGGGTGAGGAGGGCACACACACTTTATGCCGGTGTTTGAAAAATGGCGTGTGGTGGGTCTAAGCTACGGGCGAGTCTGCGTGTCAGGGCACGCTGCGCGCCATGCACCAGTCACTGGCAGTAATAGGTGTCCTCTCAGGGGTGAGGAGGGCACACTTCCTGCCGGTGTTTGAAGAATGGCGTGTGGTGGGTCGGTACTAAGAGCGAGTCTGTGTGTCAGGACACACTGTGCGCCAAGCACCAGAGACCGGCAGTAATATGTGTCCTCTAAGGGGTGAGGAGGGAACATTTGCTGCCGGTGTTTGAAGAATGGCGTGTGGCGGGTCTGTGCTAAGGTTGAGTCCGTGTCCGAGCGAGAGTGTGATAAGGTTATTATTCTGTCGCGTCCCTTACACTTGAACTGAGGCTTTATTGGAGAGGAGCCACGTCGCGAACAAGGATAAGATTCTCTAACTCTACTGTTGCAGCATCGTTGTCACCTATTGTATCAACACTGCATCGTTATTTCCTCTAGAGCAGCATCACGGATGGCTTATCGTCGCATCGCTTTATGCGTTGCCATATCGTTATCGTAAAAAAAAGCCGTTTTCGTTATTACTATTAACATTATCGATACCACTACTACTACTTACTACTACTAACTACTACTACTACTACTACTACTACTACTACTACTACTACTAATAATAATAATAATAATAATAATAATAATAATTATAACAATAATAATAGTAATAATAATAATTATTATAATAATAATGATAATAATAACAATGATACTGCTGCTGCTGCTGCTACAACTACTGCTGCTGCTGCTGCTGCTACAAATACTGTTGCGGTTGCTGCTACAACTACTGCTGCTGCTGCTGCTGCTGTTATCATAGTTGCTGTTCCCTTTAATATCTTAAAAACATCGGTAGATTAGGGATTCTCTGTTCCCAGTCACATTAGAAATAGAGATTTGAAACTTTAATACATTCACTGTATCACTCACGCTGTGATCCCCTGCTGACCTCTCTCGTCTGTGGAAGGAGAAGGGCGTGGGGCCGAATAAGAGCCGAGGGGCGTCGCTTTAATACATTCATTGTATCACTCATGCGCGTATCATACCCCAAAATCAGCCCTTTTTGACAATTAATAAGTGTTCCACAACAGTGTAAAGTTTTCAAGTGTATCAAAACGAGGGTATAAGACGATCACTATGAACCTATCACACTTAGATGTTCCTATACACTTAGCAATCTGTCAAGCATTCTGAACAGCTGAATATGACATCCAAGTGAACATACTCCACCACCACTATTTTTTTCCACGAATAGCAATTGATATTACACACACACACACACACACACACACACACACACACACACACAGAGAGAGAGAGAGAGAGAGAGAGAGAGAGAGAGAGAGAGAGAGAGAGAGAGAGAGAGAGAGAGAGAGAGAGAGAGAGAGAGAGAGAGAGTAATAATAATAATAATAATTTTAATAATAATATTTCCATGGAACATGGTTATTCTTACATCTTACATATGAGTAAAATTGTAATATTAATATTTAGATCATCACATTAACACTACATAAATTCAGTCCCTAGAAATTGTAGGACAGTCCTAAATATAGCTAAGAGAATGAATTTCTCAGTTTGGATTTTAAAATGTGTAGGCTCCCCGAGTTCCTGATAAAAGAAGGCAAGTTATTCCATATTTTTGGTCCAAAGACAGGGGTGGGCCAGCACCAGAATCAGTCCTGGTCATTGGTACATGCAGATCACTGAGCCGCCTTGTTGTGGCATTTGTTCTTTCCCTTACTGTGGGAAACTGTAGGTACCATCTAGAATATATCCTGAATACTGCTTTATACATAGTTGTGTATTTTTCAAAAGTATATTTGTTTTAGACTGTTAACCATTGTAAGTCTTTTAGTATAGGAGAAACATGATCATATTTTTGAAGCCCCCCGATAGCTACTATAGCTGCAAAATTTTGTAATTTTTGGACATTTTGGTGCAAAGTCATGTTAGTAGAACCCCATATTCCAATGCAGTAATTAATTAAGCTGAGTACCAGAGACTGCACAATTATTACCCTAGTTGGTTGGTCAAAATGATCACTAACTCTATTGATGAACATCAGTGTTCCCATAATCTTCTTGGTAAGTTCAGTAATATGTACATCGAAAAGCATGTATCTGTCAAAATAAACACCAAGGTATTTTTCATGTGTGCTGGGGTAGATGTGGTTGCCATCACAGTTGATAAATATTGTTGCGGCGGAGCTTAGTGTGAAGATAGCGTTGGTAATGCTACCAGATTGGCAATGATGACATTGGTGTAGAGGTGGTAGTAAGGGCCGGAGTTTGCGGCCAGGCGGATATCTTGTGCCTGATTGGCCAGTAGAAGGGACGCGACTAGGACGCGGCTGGAGGGGCGACACAAGGGAGAAGGGGGGCTTTCGACGACTCAGCAAATAGTTTCTGCCGCCGGCCCGCCGGGCCCGGGGGGCGGCGACAGGAGTGCCAGTGAGGGGAGAGACGAGAGAGGAAGAAGTTGCTGCCGAGTGGGGAGTGTGAGAGGACGCCAGCCTGCCCCGCTCTCCCTGAGGATGAGAGCGCCTGCTCCGTTCTCCTTGAGGACGCGTTCCTGCCCCGTTTGTGTTGTGGTATAAGTACTGTGTGCCATTCTGTATTAACTCTTGTGTGCCAGTAAAGTAAGGAAGTTGTGCCTTGCCTTTAACTGTATTCCTGCCTCTCTGAGTAAGTCTGGGGTCTGTGGGTCTGTACCTCGCTCGCCTTGCTAGCCACGAATCTTCGCCGAGAAGTGTCCCTGTGTGTGTGCTGCCGACCCCGTCCTGTATGCTGTCCTGAGGGTGACGCTGTTGGTACTTGGTAAGAGTGTACCTGTCGTCGCCTTGGGAGCTGTGTGTTGGTGTGGATGTGCACGGGGGGGATGGCAGCATAACAAGTGGTGTCAGGAGTTTTGGGATAATTTGGCTAGCGAGATTGCCGGGTACAAGGCACTATGGCGGACTCAGACTCGAGAGGCAGTGAGTCAGGCTCGGAAACGCTGGACGCCGACTGGCTCGACAAAATGGTACGGGAAATCAGACGAGTATTCAGTGAAATAAGGGAGGAGCGGGTGGCAGCGAGACGACGTTGTGAGGGAAGCACTGAAGTCGTCCGGAGCAGAGTGGAGGAAGAAGTTGTGGCAGCCCAATCCCCTGTGTCAGACCAGCAGTTGTGTGGCGTGACTGGCCACTGTGAGCTGAGAGTCTCTGTTGCCGACATGGAGAAACCATGTCTGTTGGGGCTGGACTCCCTGTTTGGGAATGCAGCGTGTGATGACCTCGGAAGGATGCAGCGGAAGGTACGTGGAGAAGTCGTACCACTGGTCCTTGAGGGTGCTGTTAAACAGGTCGAGAGCCCCGTGACGAGTTCAGATGTCGAGGAGAGACTGGAGCTGAACTGCGGAGTCGTGAGGGAACGTGAGGCAGCGGGCGCCACTGAAGGCGGTGGAGGCCATGCAGCGGTAAGCAGCTGCGGTGATGAGGTGGACGGCGGCGCGGGGAAGGTGAGCCCCGTGGAGAGCGGGCAGAGCGGATGGGGCGAGGCTGGCACGCAGGACGGGCAGAGCGAGGCTGGCACGCAGCGAGACGTCGGACATGTCCACCCGGTGTTTGGGGGGACGGAGGAAGGCGAAGTGCAGCCATGCAAGGAGGAATTCTTGCTGAAAAGTCCTGCTACCGTGGACTCGGTGAAGCAGAGGGAGAAGCTGCACATACAAGACGGTGTGTGGCAGAGGCACTTGAAGGATGCAGCGACACAGCATGTCCACCCGGTGTTTGGGCGGACGGAGGAAGGCGAGAAGTCGTGCAGGGAGGAGCAGCCGTGCAAGGAATTCTTGCCGGAAATTCCTGCTATCGAAGACTTGATGGAGCAGGGGGAGACGCGGCACGTACAAAACGGCGTGTTGCAGAAGGGTGTGGAGGATGCAGCGACACAGCAGACGTGGCTGCTGGTAAACCCTTTCTCTCTGCAGGTTGAGTTGCTGGAGGAGGCGCATGCTGGTGTCTCTAGTGGGCACTAGGGGCGCAGGAAGGCTCTGTATAGCCTGTGCCGACGCCTATGCTGGGTTGGCATGAGGCATGAGGTGGAGTGGTGCGAGCTGTACCACGTTTACGTCGCCGAGAAGGAATCTGAGCGACGTACCAGAGCAGCGCTGAGGTAGTACCAGTTTGGCGCTCCCTGGGAGGGGATGGCGGTGGATGTCGCCGGGGCACGGCCTAGTATGCCCCAAGGTAACCGCCGCTACCTCCCTGAGGCTACTGGACGACCACCTGGGGAGGACCTACCACAGACGTCGCCTGAGGCTGTGGCGGCGTTGCAGCGGCAAGGTGGAGAAACGCTGGCGACGTAGAGAAGCGTCAGCAGGTATAGAGGAGCAGACAGCGAGGTGGAGGACGAGGCTGCGATGGGTGGATAGCAGAGCGCGAGTGAGAGGGGACAGCTGACGACGAGCGTGAGTGAGCCGTTTGTCTCACCCTCAGATCGAGGAAAAGACCTTTGGTGAAGGGACTACAGGTGAGGAGCGAGTATGAATAGTCGGGTCGACTATTTTGTGGGGGGGAGGGTAGTGTTGCGGTGGCGCTTAGTGTGAAGATAGCGTTGGTAATGCTACCAGATTGGCAATGATGACATTGGTGCAGAGGTGGTAGAAAGGGCCGGAGTTTGCGGCCAGGTGGATATCTTATGCCTGATTGGCCAGTAGAAGGGACGCGGCTGGAGGGGCGACACAAGGGAGAAGGGGGGGGCTTTCGACGACTCGGCAAATAGTTTCTGCCGCCGGCCCGCCGGGCCCGGTTCTGAGGTTGACTAAGATTTGAGATGGCTTCTACTTTCTTTAAAGGGGGACACACTTTACCATGTCCAACAATGTACCCAAGGTATTGTACCTGTTCCTTTCCTATTATTTTCTCCTTTTCATATTGAAACACATTATATATATACAGGGAACTCCAGTCTTTAGATTATCACAAAGTACTCACTCCACCAGAAATAATTGTGTTAATTAAGTTTGTCTGCAATATCGTACAACTCTTTTTAAAAATAGCATCTTTCATTTTGGCCCACAGATATGGAATGCTTTACCTATTGCTATTAAAAACATTTACAATACTGGAAATATTAATCAATTTAAAAAGAAAATAAAGAATTATGTGTTTTCCCACCAATATTTGTAAGCTTATTATTACTAAGATTTTTGTATTATTATTATTATTATTATTATTATTATTATTATTATTATTATTATTATAATTACTATTATTGTATTATTATTATTATTATTATTATTATTATTATTATTATTATTATCATTATTATTATTATTATTATCATTATTATTATTATTATTATTATTATTATTATTATTATTTTTGATGTTGTTGTTGTTGTTGTTGTTGTTGATGTTGTTGTTGTTGTTGCTGTTGTTGTTATTGTTATCCTTATTATGATATTGTTATTATTATTATTGTTATTACAAAATTGTCATTACTATCTTTCACGATTCCATGCTTTTATTTACCCATTTATTTATATCTATGCTTGTATAGTCCCTTATTACTATAGCTCATAGAATGAACCACGGCTGGACTTTGATTTTTGTTATAAAAAATATATCTGTCAAGGAGCTCTAGCTCGACAGGTCTTGCCTATATCTCTTATTAGGTACATGTATGTATTTGCGTATATATGTTTAATTGTGGCTATAAACTTACTTACTTACTTACATATTTACACACACACACACACACACACACACACACACACACACACACACACACACACACAGATAGATAGATAGATAGATAGATAGATAGACAGATAGATAGATATTTTATTGACCACAAAAATACAGTTAAAGCATAGTGAGAACATTTGGTTATGGTCCAAATAAAGCTAAAAAAAAATTAACATCTGATATTATCTTGCAAAGAAATCATAAAATAAGCATTTGCAATTAAAAACAATTTATATAAGCGGGCATTTGAAATAAATGCGTTAAAATTTAATATAAAATAATAAAACTTTAAAATTGTCAAAATATATAACCCTAACATTCAAAATTTAATAAACTATGATAATATTTTGCATTCAATATAAACCCTATCATAAAATATCACAAACCAATTAAAGAATTAAAATCATTATAACTATATGAAGTTACGAATACATATGAAGGTTACGATTACTACACTAAAAAGAGAACACATAAAAAGAAATAATAACAGTCATATTAATCTACGAATAAAGTTCTAAAATTCTATGAACACATTTGCACACTATACTATGATCAGATCTGTCCACCATAAAACTTAAAAAAGATGTGACATTGTATTGTTGTCGCAGCGGTAAAGACTTGGGGCACTGCTGGAATACATGTGCCTCAGTCTGTACCTACTTGGCCACAGCTGCACAATCGTTTCTCCACTGGTAGTCTACCCCTTCCTCGGCGGTTCCATCGGCCTTCCTCAATCGCTAATGAATGTGCACTTAACCGTAATCTGGACCATGAAACACGTTCTATCTCATTGATTCCTGTTTTTATTGTGTATATTGTATGCGTAAGTAGATTAGGATTTAGGGTGAGGTAAAGTTGAACCTTAGGTGATGTACTAGTTTCCACACTGGTCTTAAGGCTATTTTGCGCACATTGTATGTCATCTAAGTCGTTATGTATAAGATCAGAAAGAAAAAGGGTGGTGTTTGTGTTGCTGTGCAGAGTTAAGTGAATAGCGTGAGCCAGAGGGTCATCCATCATGTCTCGTCGTTCTCTCCATATTTTATTAAAAAATTTCCGTTGTTTAGCTTAAACTAGTGCATGAAGAGGGGGACATCCAATTTCTAGTAAGCATAAATCATTTCTTGTAGTCTTACGTACTCCTAGCATCTTTTTTATGCACCACATATATAATTTATTTACAGGTTTCATATCCCCATTTAGCCAGGATTCACAGCCATATACAATGAATGACATAAGAGCACTATTAAAAAACTTTCTTTTTAACCCAAAAGGGTACATCATTATTTTTATCCACAAAAGTAATGAATTTTAACGCCTGACACATGACCTTCTGTGCATGGGCCTTAATGGTTGTAGATGTAGAGCCGTCGGCTGTAATAGTACTACCCAAGTACACATACTGCTCACACACACTACTGAAACGTCATTAACTGTTATTGGGCGTCTATCTTCTTCACTGCCGTGCAATACCATAAATTTAGTTTTCTTAGCATTGATTTTCATACCATGAGAGTCACAAAAATTTCTTAGCAAAGTAAATTTTCTAACAATTCCGACTCTTGTTGTAGATAGGAGAACAGTGTCGTCCATCAAAACCAGGACGTGTAACCATTGCAGGAAGTCATCTATACCACAATTGTTTTTTATCAAACTAATCATATCATTGACATATAAAACAAAGAGCAGGCATGAGGTTGGAGAACCCTGGCGTACACCCACACACGCCGATATAAGCGCGGTGCCGAGAATACTATTTGTTACGGTATACATCGATATTATAGCTGTCAACATTAACATTCCACATCCCAGTCTTTTTAATATTGCAAATAAAATATTCCTTTTGACATTATCATATGCTTTGGCGAAATCTACAAACACTATGAATAACTTTAGCTTCCTTTTTTTTGGCCATGTCAATTAATAACCGTAATGTTACTATTAACTCAATACACCCTCTTCCTGCTTGGCTACCGGCCTGTTCTCTGTGCGGTATAAACCATCTCTCTAGCCTGCTGCATAACACCATATCGTACAACTTGGCAACACTATTGAGCACACTGATTCCTCGATAATTATTAACAAGTGACCGTGATCCTCCTTTGAAAATGGTAAAGAATTTTGCTGTCGCCCATGGTAACGGATATTCCCCACATAAAAATATAGAATTAAACAAAGACACAATAAATGTTATCCAATGAGCAGGTAATAGTTTTAACACACCGGGAGGCACCCCATCGGGGCCACACGCTTTGTTACCGCGAAGCTTCGAAATTTGCTTTGAAACTTCACAAGGTGTGATGGGGTCGTCCAGTAGCGGGATGTACACATCATGAAGCTCCAGGTTAAAATTATTATCTGCAACATTACCCTCATTGAGAATTTTTTCAAAATGTTGCTTGAACTCCAAATCAGAAGGGGGAGAAAGAACTTGGTCAACATCCTCGCTTAGCTTACCCGACCAATCAATGGCTCGCCACACCTGTGCCTCATCCCCGCCCTCCAGCAAACGTTCCCACCTACCACTGCTGTTGCTGCTGCTGCTACCCACTTCACCACAGACTCGTCGGTGTACTTTATTCTCGCGAGCAAAAGTATACAGCGCATTGCACACACTACCAGCATCTTGGAGTACGTTTCCGGACATAAAAGGTGGTTCGTGGTGTTCTAATACATGACGAAACCTTACCTGATCAACAGACTCAAATTTAATTGGCCGAACTTTGTTTTTTGTATAACTAGAGTTACTATGTAAAACAGCGTGGTCACCCAGGCAGGAAGCTCTATGATATATAGCATTCAAATCTACAGATGAAATACTCATAGTTACGGAAATCGGGGCATGGTCTGAGGGCAATGCAGGGTCATGATTAACATAAAAATTGGAAATACAGTTCATGATATCGGTAGTGTCAACACAAATGTCAAGTTCAGATACCCACTGACGGCCTTGGCGGTACATAAGATCACCGGGAAAATGATATTGAGATGTTTTCAGGTTATTAAGTATCACCATCTTTTCTTCTGCACATATACCAAAAAGGGCACTAGCATTATCATTTGCTACTCGCACAGGATCAGGGATCACCGGGTAAGACAGATGCTGCATTTCCAAGCACACTGGTAGATTACATACACTGTTACCAAAGCGGGCATTAAGATCACCAATCAAAATACACCCATAATGATTGTATTATGATTATCATAATAGCTGATGTATTATTGACATCCTTAAATGATTATTGTTGTTGTAGGATATTACTGGGTTGTAATGTGTACTCTATGAATTGTGCATTATATTGTATCCTTAAAGGTATTTGAGGTTATACTTGGATTGTATTGTATTATGGGTGTTTCATATTTCATGTATAAACGGTGGTTTGAGATTGGATGGTCGAAGCGTGCAGCCCTGGGATTGGTTACTTCAATGCGTCAGAGCGTGTTGTGTTGTAGAGATGAATTTGGTATTAATATGTATTGTAATGATATTGTATTGTACAATGAAGTGGGATTTGGATTAATCATCATAATCTAACTTATGAGATAGTATTTATTATGTGATGGAGATAAAATTACATTATATGTCTGCTATGCAACTCGGATATAGCTGTGGGGACGCGTGTTAGTGTAGGAGGTAACAACATTCAGCCAGTCAGACCCGTGCCGCCACAGTGATGGGAAGTGGCAGAGTTAGTTCTGGACTCTTTCATTGTAAGTACCAACCTGTTCACTTTGGTGTTTTATTGTGGATGAAGAAGATATGTTGTACATATTGTGATAGCTGTTGATGAGAAATGTGATAAGGGAACTGGCAGTAAAAGAAGTGTATATTTGCAGTGTGGCAGATAGGGAGTACTGCTGCTGACCGGTCTTAGTGCTGTTTCTAATTTGGCGTTGGCAAGCAGATGGTGAGTTACTAGAGCATTCCAATGAGATGAAATATTGTGATAGTGATATAAGAGACTTGTTGATGGGAACTGTAACGAGGAACCTGAGACTACAAAGTGTACATTTGCAGTGTGGCACCTAGGGTGATAATGCTGGTGCAAGACTTGATCCAGTGTTTCCCTGGCTTGGCATGGGCGGTCATATTGTGAGTTAGTGACTCATTTAAGTGATGTGAAATAGTTTACTTGCTCAATTAAATTAAGTGATGTGGAATAGTTTGTTAGTTATACAAGTGACTTACGGGAACTGTGATTTGAGATTATAACTAAAGAAATGTATACTTGCGTCAGATAGGAGGTGACTGATGCAATACCGAGTGCAACGTGTTCCTGGCTTGGAGGAGGCGGTCATATTGTGAGTTACTTTGAGTTATTTGATGAATTAATGCGTGATTTAGAATGTACAATGATACAGTGCAGTTATTTACAATGTACCCAGGTGCTAGGAGATCATCAGTTGAATGAAGTGTTGGAAAGAGGGTTATTTGTGACATGTATTTCAGGCTGAATCAACGCAATAAAGATACAGCAAGGCAGCCTTGGACTATACCTCATCCCACAGTACAATGATGCTCGCTTGTTTTCAGCTTAGCTTGCATACTACTAAAAGAAGCATAGCTAAAATATGGTGAATCGGGGGGCGGCACATAACAACAACCAAATAAAACACCAGTAGCACATGACAGCTTGAACCACACCTGATCAACAATACTAATGTCCACATCTGTTACAAATTGACTGAGGTGATGTTTGATAAACACACACGTACCGCCACGGTAAGGATTGTTTCTATCACGGCTGATATAAGACACATAACTAGGTAAATATACAAATCTAGGTGTCTTAATCTCACTTATACTCACTATGTCAAATTCTTGTATCATCTTTAATACACCATCTTTTCCATTTTTGTTCTCACAGCGTTGATGTTCCATGACACTATTCTAATGCATTTTTGTGGTCGATTTAAAAATAACTCAACTTCCATTCATCTATAACACAGTCATCGCGATACAATTTTCTTTCTTTCATATCCAATCGAATTTGGCAACCTTGGTTTTCCGGGCGGTTTTTCTCTGTTGTGTGCGCCGTATGTAGTCGCTTCCATTCCTCACGCACTGCAGGGTGAAGGTCTTTTTTTACGTATATTCTGTCGAATGGAGCTCCTCGTTCTTTTAGGGTCCGTGCGTTGCTTACTACCCTGTCTCTTTCGCCCCTATCAGCCAAAGTTACTAGGATAGGGCGTTTACGTCCGCTTGTCTCGTTGTGACGACCCAGGCGTCGGTATGAACGCACTTGTGGTTCGTCTCCCACCACGGAAAACAGCTTCCTGATCTTGGCAGCATCATCGGTGGCACCGTCGAGTGCCTCTCCTTCGTCGGGAACCCCCAGCATCACCACGTTGGTTTCTCTCTCCTTACGGCCAAGATTCTCGAGAAACCTCTGCTGCTGTTGTATTATATTTGCCTGGACCTCAATTTTCTCATTACCTTAATTCTGTTGTCTACTTCGCCTTTTGAAGACGTAATGCTCTGCTTCAGCTCTGTCGGCTCCTTAGCTATATCTGCCAGCCGATTCTCTAGCCTCTCTGTTACTCCAAGGCTTTCATTTGAAGCTGACAGGATAGCTTCTATAAGGTCATCCTTTTTAACACTATTCAACTGATTGCGCTGAAGCTTGCGCAAATCATTTAGTGACGGTGCAGGCATTTTGGTGAAATTCAGACGTGTAAGTACAGATAGAAACGTCTTGGTTGCCTTGGTAACGTGATGACGTCGTGATGACGTTGTCTCTCTCTTGTGCGCATGCGCGAACTTGACTCAAAACTTCAAGGGGGAGTATTAGCTCCAACGGTCAAGTTTACGTGCCTCTAGATGACTAAGTCCACAAGATACCACCAACCGGAACATCTGGATGTGTCCTTACGAGCTTCATGGATGCTTCTGTGTAGTCGAATTCTTTCGAGGCGAAGTAAATCCTCCGAAATAAGCGACTTCTCACGGAGCTCGAACTGGCTGGTGTTTACAACATGGCTACGGCTAGTCACACACTCACACACACACACACACACACACACACACACACACACACACACACACACACTACTGTGAACCTTTAGAAGTGTGGTTGTTTTAAGTTGATTGGACCATTGGAAAAAGCTTTTCTTTGATATGTGTTACACATATCTAGGCAGAATTTGATTAATTTTGCTAACTGTGTTCCCAATCACATTTAAAATAAAATTTTTAAACCTTAATACATTCATTGTATCACTCATGCGCGTATCATACCCCAAATTCAGCCCTTTTTGACAATTAGTATGTGTTCCACAACAGTGTCAGGTTTTCCAAGTTGATTAAAATGAGTGTATAAGACGACCACTATAAACCTAATACACTTTTTGTAATGATTTTCGTGAAGAGAAGGGTCATTAACTAAAACCAGTATATTACGAAGAAAATAATGAAATCTCTCTCTCTCTCTCTCTCTCTCTCTCTCTCTCTCTCTCTCTCTCTCTCTCTCTCTCTCTCTCTCATCTTCACAAAGCAGTTTTTGCAGTGAACATATTTGTTCAGTTCTTGATCCTTGTTTCAGTCCTTTTCGTAACACATCCTTGATGAATACACTCCTAAACACCTCAGATTCTTTCTTTCCTACTTTCAATTACCGAGTATCCAATGGTAAAAGAAATAGCAAAGGCTGAGTAATGTTGGTATATGTGTAAGTATCCATTTTAGGGCAACAAACGTGTATGAGGCTCAAAAAACCTCTTCTTTCTCCTCTTATCAGTTATCAGCTATTATTTCCTTTCACGTCCACCTGAATAATTTTTCGGTATATGATTCACGATTTTGTATTCGAATCCAAATTAAGTTTCGGTGATGAAGATATCTGACAAAATTTGTTTTGGGTAGTGATGGTCTTGGGAGACGTACTGGAGGAGAAGACGGCTTCCTGCTCCCGGCCGACAGAGAGGCGTTGCAGCAGGTTCTTCTTCCCTTTACGATCTCCAGCTCAGCTCATAGTCGTCAACTTCCATACCTTGCACTAGGCAAGATGTTGTCAGAAGTCAGGAAATACGGACTACCATTCATCAGATTGGGCCACAAGAGAGGGTCCTTTAAGGGAGATAAGGGCTCCTTCTATTGTCTGGTGAATGGTGCGTACGGGTTCCTTGATTATGGTGGCACCGGGCTGAACAGCTCGCCATGTGTGAGGGCACGCTGTGCGCCATGCGCTAGACACTGGCAGTAGGAGGAAGTGTCCTCTCAGGGGTGAGGAGGTCACACTTCATGCCGGTGTTTGAAGAATGGCGTGTGGCGGGTCAGTGCTCAAGGCGAGTCCGTGTGAGAGTGTGGAAGGTTGCCTCGTCGCTACCCGCACACCTGGACTCGGACAATTCTAGGAGAAATGACACGTCCCGAACTAGATAGGATTCAGATACACTACCGCCGCTTCACTATTATCGCCGAACGCTATCGTGTGTCGCTGCATCTCTATTGCATAGTGAAACAACGCTATCACACATCGATATCGTGTACTGTGCTGAACAGCTTGCCATGTATGAATAACGCTGTGCACCAAGCACCAGACACTGGAAGTAGGAGGAGGTGTCCTCTCAGGGGTGAGGAGGGCACACCTCATGACGGTGTTTGAAGAATGGCCTGTGCTCATGGCGAGTCCATATAGGAGTAAGAGAGGAAGGTCGTCCGCCGCGTTCTACACGCCTGAACTGAACGCCTTAGGAGAGAAGAGATACGTCGCGAACTAGGATCCTTACATCGCTATCGCTGTACTGCTTACCGCTGCAA
>CM035178.1:1462870-1477870 GCA_020233015.1 Callinectes sapidus | reverse complement strand
TCACTTGGACAACTTATGTTGGTGAAGCTACCTCTAGCCAACATTGAATGGTGAAACAGCGTGGGATGAACCACTGAAAACATTAAAAACCCAGGAAACTCAGAAAACCGAAACATTGTGAAACAAGCTAGTGAGCGAACACAAACGAGAAAGACAGGAGAGAGATGGTAGTGACCTTGCATCTGAAGACCAAATCGCCGACACGACTCAAATTTGTTGTGACTTAGCGTTGGCTGCTGCGTCTCTCTGTCTCATCGCTCTGAAAACACTCCTGCATAAGGCTTGTTTTGCAGCACTCACGGTACCTTGAAACCACACACACACACACACACACACCACCACCACCACCACCACTTCAACTATAATTGCCGGTGGCTGGGTAACAAAACTACTCAGCCTGAATACATCTATTTACACCAAAACCTCGGTGTATTGGAAGGGTGTGGTCGACGTCGACTGGAGCCAAGGGTATTATACAATCCTTGGCTAGGACGCATTGGGCGTGGTACTTTTGGTCCGGGCGTGGGAATTGCTGAGCGGACGAGTGACCCTTGAACTCCGCGCGCGCCTGGGTGGAGACTGCACCCCCCCCCCAGTTCCCGCCTCCCTCTCAAGGAAGAGTGAGGGTGACATAAGCTGACTTGACGCCTGCTGCAGTGCTGCTACCGAAGAGGAGCACATAGTATCCTTAGGTATAGGTGAGAAAACAACAGAGTAGCTGACACTACATGAATACTTAAGTAATTACATCACTTGTTGACATAATTATTGGTGATGAAACATTACTGAGCCGTCACATTTTCTGGCATTAAGAATAATGTGATGTGAGCCTTTAACTCTAGTAGTGTAATTTGTAACTCTCTGTTATGTTATATGTTTTCATCTATATTTATCTATATCAAATATAACTATAACAATAATGTTATTTGTGTGTATCTTAATGTATTTCTCTTTTCTTTAATTTTCTTCGAGGCATCAGAAATGACCTTAAACTAGCCTGAAGTACGAAAAGTTGAAACTGGTGCATACTTAACAATAATCATCATCATCATCATCATCATAATAATAATAATAATAATAATAATAATAATAATAATAATAATAATAATAATAAATGAGTAACAATTCATGGCCAAGCGTGAAAAGAAAATAAATTTGCTGTGTGAGGAATATCAGAAACTGAGAAGTGAAAAACTAGCGGAAGCTGAAAAGTCTGACAGTGAGGAAGCTGAACACCAGTCTGGAGATTCTAGCTTCAGTGATAGCGATGATCTCCGTCGTTTGAGAAGTGGTAGTCGCCACCCTAGAGTTCCTCCTCCTTCTAACATTGTTTCCACTCCGTCTCTAGTTAAATCCCTCCAGCATGTCTCAAAATAACCCTGCACCAGGTAGTAGTGGTGTTTCAGCCACACCTGCATCTCATCACACTAACCCCGGTTAACCCAGATTTTTCATATCTCACGATCAGTTTGCCTTATGCATCTGAAATTTTATTATGCTATTTGTATATGCTTATTCACTACTTCACGTGAATTTCATTAAATTTGGCCGATAATTACGGGTAGAAAAAAAGAATAAATAAATTTTTAAAATTTTCAATTTGTTTCACAGTCTATATTTATCAGTCTATTGGTTTGAAAAAAATACCATACAAACTTGATATAAATATCTATGATTTCATCTGTTAAAACTTTTCAATTTCGGCCTGGTAAAAGAAAAAAATAATAACCAATGTCACAACTTTATTTTTCAGTTCCCTGTATTTCCATTACTTTTCAAAATTTAAAAAAATAAACAGATGAAAAAATCGGCAATTTAATGTACCTTTTATTGATTGAAAACAATAGGAAATTGGATTTATGGTAAAGGCTGTGAAACACTTCAAACACGGAAAAACCACTTTTCGAGAAAACGGCCGTCAAAGATTTTTTTTCCACGTTCTCTGTGTCTGTGCCACTTGTTCTTCCTGGATTGTCACAAAATCTTCACATGTCATTGCTAATACCTTCTGCTTTGTAGAGAAAACAGAATAGGCATCTGGTCAACCTCTGAAAAGGTACTATTCACTCAATGGTGAGGGTGTCAGAAAGCGCCACCTTCCTCTTTGTTGCCAGATTTATTCTAAAATCCTCCTGCTTTGTATTCTTGGTCCTTTTTTTTTTTTTTCGTAGTGGCTTGTGTAGTAGCAGGCTCCTCCTGTGACTGTAGGAGGAGTTCTCTAACTTTATGTTTCGGTGTCGTGGGTGTCTGTGCTTCTAATTCTTCTAAGTCTGTATGTGAGGGTTCAGATATTGGTGATAGTGGTGCTGGTAGAGGAGATGATAGTGGTGGTTGTGGTGCTAGTAGAGGAGATGATGGTGGTGGTAGTGGTGGTGGTGGTGGTAATGATAATCTAGGGTCAGCCGGAGGGGATAAGCGGGCCGCACGTCAGGCAGTGAAGCCCCTTGGCGTCATCTCACACACAACTTGTTCAGCACACTCTTCTTTTTCTGCAGATGTCGCCTCTTATAAGTCATTCTAAAAAAGTGGCTGTATATGCGACTACGGAGGTAAAAGCTTGGAACGCCAAGCACTTCCCACCTCTTCCGAGGAAGCCTGGAGAGGCACTGAGCCACTGGCGTCTGGCACTGACCTGATTCCCACCACTACACACAGTACACACTCACTCCCAGCAGAGAGAGGAGAGTTGTCAAGTGGGAAAATTTGGAAAAAGAAAATCATTTATAAGGTAATTTATGCACAAAATAACAATTTCAAACAAATGTCATTCGGCGACGCACGTGCGCGGCGATGACGCAAGACAGCGGGGCATTTAAATTTCGCCCTATAGATGCTGAATATTTTTTAATTTTCAGAAAAAATTGTCCACGTGATAGCTCAGACCGTTCCCCTCACTGTGAGCGAAAGAAGTGATTTTCATGAATTTCAAAAATATTCGTCAAAAATCACACCCGGCTACCCTCTATAACAAACAAACACACCAAAATAAGATGTTTGAATGTATTATGATAGGCTCTAAGAATTAACAGTTCTAACAACAACAACAACAACAATGTATTAGGATGTTTAAATATGATAATATGTATAATTTTCAGCCTACTACGTACTTTCATTATGCCCCAGTACCCCTACTCTCACATATACTGGTTTTATAGCCTGCATTCCTATTGGGCCACATCAAATAAATCTAACCTATGTGTGTACCAAAGACACTGTGTTTGGTGGTGATGGTGGTAGTTAATGATTCCATTAGATGCCGCAACAGCCTAGGTCACATGGCACCACTAGGGTTAACGGGAGAGCGCTACATCTCCCACTGGGCAGTGAGTGAGGAACCAGCAGCAGAATTCACTTTACTTTTATACCTACTTGCGTGTGCCATTGTTATCAGTAGAAATATAAGAAAACATGATACATTTTATTGCCTATATAGCTATGCAATAGTATTACTCTGACAGCAAAGTTTCTTTTCATATAATGAGCTAGTTAGTAATGTTTCTACAATCCTGCCATATGATAAGCTAGTTAGTTTCTATAATCCTGCCACCTGGAGTCATCCTGCAAGACACCATCAGTATGTGTGTGAAACTTTCGTGACTATTGGAGGTGAAAAGGTTGTTACCATATATTTCTGCACAGAAAGTCTCTGGTTGAACTGAAACAGACTTTTAAGAACGTTTTTTACGATTCTAGTGACATATTAACAAGACTTTTACAGTGACACAAGAAGTTCTATATAGTAAGTGAATAATAAGACTGCGCATCGGTGTCTCCAGCAGATCATCTTATTGCTGGATAAGAACCATGAAACAGAACCAGAGAGGCAAGACTAAGTAATGAAATGAGGAGTAGTGCAGACCTTCCCGTGTCTCAGTGTTTATTGAAGGCAAAGGGATAACTCAGGAAAAAAAAAAAAAAAAAAAAAGCATCAAATACCATCCCCGCCATTTTAAGGGTTGTGGATAGGTGGAGTTTGGTTATTCCGTAGTTCAGTATTTCTAATGTTATTTATACATCTCTTAGCTATTTGTATTGATATAGAGCTGATTATTGCGACAAAGTGTCTAAAATGGCGGCCTGCACGTCCCTAACATAACCTGCCTTATATCTCACCATTATAACCTGTAGCCGCATCACTAAGCTTTCATATCCAGCGTTCAGACACACCTGCCGTACCCTGGTTTAAGATTAATGAAGGTTTATTGGGGTAGATAAGGGTGTCCACCCTCTCCAAAAGCCTGCTGCCATCTTGAATTTGCCTACTCCGGTTTGCTCATATTTCAGGATTATTTTCACTAATTTCTCGACTGTTTATTATTGCTCCATGATAAGATTTTATTTATGCCTTCTACAAGTTTTTCATTGTATTTTAAGTTATTTGTGTGCGTGTGAGGTGTACGGTATGTTGTTGTTGTTGTGTGAAATTACTGTATATATATATATATATATATATATATATATATATATATATATATATATATATATATATATATATATATATATATATATATATATATCGAGATACTTATATGCTAACAGGAAGATTGCATGCTAACATTACAGATACATAGTGTTGTATGTTGATATCGATTTTTCTCCTCCTCCTCCTCCTTTGTCCAGGTCAAAACAGTAGCCAATTTCAAGAATAAATTAGACAAACTTTACAAAGAAAGTGGCTTCTAAACTTCTTTTTTTTACATATATAGGTAGTAGTAGTAGCAGTAACGGTGGTGGGGTAGGGTAGTGGTGGTGGTGGTAGTGGTAGTAGTGGTGGTAGTAGTAGTAGTAGTACTACTACTACTACTAGTAGTAGTAGGTAGCAGTAGTATTAGTTGTGGTGGTGGTGGTGGTGGTGGTAGTAGTAGTAGTAGTAGTAGTAGTAATAGTGGTGGTGGTGAGTGGTAGTTACAATAGTTCTCTATTTTTTTCCATCTTTCATGTATACATTTCCCCGATTGTCATTTTCTCAGCAATCAGGGTGTATTTTTTCGTTTTATTTCTTGCCGGGTAACGCCGGAGGGAGTGGTGGGTGGGGAGGAGCTTCTTATGTCCTATCCGTGGGAGATGTAGCGCTCTCCCGTTAGCTTTAGTGGTGCCATATGACCTAAGCTGTTGCGGCACCTAATGGAATCATTTCCATTTTTTCCTCATCCTCCTCTTCCACCTCCCTTTCTCCGTTCTTCTCCCTCCTCCTCAATATTTCTTCGCTCTGTGGCTTCCATCTACACGCCTAGAAACACACAAGAGCACATAGAGATCAATAGATATTAGGCAAAATGTTGATGAATTGGGGCCGTGAAAAAGAGAGACGCCAGATGAGAGGGAATGGTGACTTGTCACCTTGGCTATAACTTGTCACTTTGACTGTAACGTCATCAACATCAGAGAGAACGTCACCATGACTAACTTGTGTAGATTACATAGACAAATAATTTCAAAATGACCCATTGTAAAAATGAAGCCAGGGCCAAGGGCTTCTTATTTTCTGAGTTGGGAGATATTCTAACTGTTCCCACTGCATAAAAACGTATCCAGCCTGACTATTTTTCAAAGAAATGCCTAAACTGAATATAATAAGTTTATAAAGATATTATCACTTTTAAAACGGCTTTAACATGTACCCATTCCGACTTAAGATTTCTTTTGAAAAATATTACACTATATATATATACTACCTTTTCAGGCACATAACAGTTAGCTAGAACCGCAGGAGAACGCATAAAATTAATAAATGTGTAAATAAAAACATTAAAAAAATATTAACTCATTAAAAACCTATGTAAAGTCCAGCTATTTCCATGTAGTGAGTAATTTAACTCACTTTATAGAGTCTACACTGTCTTTTAAAGTAATCTATTAGGAGCTAGACCACTGAACCAGAAACGTAAACAAGTAAAATCAATAGTAATAAATTTACGTTTATCAGAACTAAAAGTCCACATATTTGGCTCAATTGGTTTATTTTCAACATAAGAAAGTATAAGCGATTCTTTGAGACCATGAAGACCCAGCTAGAGCTTGAAATAAAATAAAAATAAATAAATAAATAAAAAATAATGGCGAGGGACAAATTTTGAGCCTTCAGCCAGCCAATACTTACGCCTTGAAACACCACTAACCGCCACATATTCATCTAACAGAGGCACGAAACACACTTCAAAGGTTACAAAGTCATCACAGAAACCATACAAACATACCATGGAGGCTTAATATCATCGTTAGCTAATATATGAAAAATAGTAGAGTGACCCCCCTCCCCCTCCCGCCCCAGGCCAGAGCGGGTTAGCAGGGGGCCGAGACAGCACAACCACCAGTCAGGGATCACCATCTTGCCTCTGTCCTCTCATCACTTCAAAATTAAGCCATATTTTCCGTATTTGACCACTAGATACGATATGCTAGGCTAGTAGTTCAATGCTGAGACATCGTGTATGACTTACAAAATGTAGAAAGAGCAAGACTAGTAATAGGTGGTGAAACTGATGAGTAACCTCTTTACTGCTTGTTACACATATCACCGCTTCAATATCTGGGTGGACATTGCACTGTTTTCCCTCGCACACATAAATAAAACCTAAAAATAAGTGAATGACCTTAAAAATACCTTTAATGGACATAAAGCATCGTGGTGACGGTGGTGCAATGTCTTGCCTTCCACTGCAGAATATGGCAACACTCCTAACTTGTATGTATGTGTTTGGGGAGGAATATATTAGTGTGTCTAAGCATGTGAGACTGTGTGTGTGTGTGTGTGTGTGTGTGTGTGTGTGTGTGTGTGTAAGTACAATATTTTATTGCCGTAGGGTTTTACATAACCATGTCATAAACAATACATTTCAAGTGGCATGGTCTGCCGAGCCAAGGCTCCCTGGCAGACGAATTAAGTTTTGATATAAGCAGTATTTGTTATGATAGGCAATTTGGCAATGGTAAACAGACGACATAACACACACACACACACACACACACACACACACACACACACACACACACACACACACACACACACAACCTATGTAACTATATTATTATTTACACAGACTGAAGTGTATATAAATATTGTTTGATAGTCTTTTTAAGCATGGAAATAGTAATTGTGATTAATTAGTGATTTTATAATAATAAGTAGTGAGTTCCAATTAAGCTATGTTGTGCGATATTATGGACATACTAAATCTACACAAAAACTTCTTGTTGAGTATGTACTTGTATCCAAGGTGAATAGCTTACTGTTTTAGACGTACTGCTAGGTTTGTAAACATACATAGCAATAAGAAATATTTATGTACATTATTAAATTTTAGTATTTTATGTAAAGAATATAACATATTTACAGAATCCAATTTATCAATGTAAAACATACATCTCAAGATTTTGTTTTGCGCCACTGTTAACTGATGTAGGTATGAGGGCCAAGTACCAGACCATACTGATACACAATACATGAAATGAGAGTAACACAAGGTATAACAGATGGTTATCATTGCTGCCTTACTTATTTGGTCACGAATCTTATATAATACTCCGCATAATTTTGATACTTTTAAGTACACTGCGTTAATATGATGACTCCAATTTAGATGTTCATCTATATAAAGACCCAAGAATTTAGTGTGACTTACTCGTTGAATTTCTTTGTTGTCGATTGTTATTGGTGGCATATCAAAGTTTAGAGTTGCATTCATAATCAGTTTATTTGCTTTTATCCACGTGTTTGCTGAGTTAAGTTCTGCATTTAGGTTTGTGTGTAAGGAATCAAATTAATTTTTTGACACATTGACATATTGGTGACATATTGGTGTCATCTGCTTAAATAATAAATTTTAGGTTAGGGCTAGCTTGTGGCATGTCAATTATTTAGATTATGAACAGGATAGGTCCAAGTATTCATCCTTGTGGTACCCCTTTCTTGAGATGTTTGTAATGTGAGTATGCTGAGTTACAATATACAGATTGCAACCTATTGCTGAGATCATTTCTTAGCAATTTTAATGGAACACCCCGTATTCCAATATTCTCTAGCTTATCTATCAATACATCATGGTTTAAGGTGTCGAATGCCTTGGAAAGGTCAACAAATATTCCTGGAACAAATAATTTATTATCTACATATTTATATATATTGCTGACAAACTGTAACACTACTGTTTCTCTTGAGTGATTTCTTCTAAATCTGTACTGACTGGGGATTAAAAGGTTATTTGTTTCAAGAAAATTACAAATTGTCAGAAATTGATCTTTCAATAATCTTACTGAAAGCTGGTAGTAATGAAATGGGACGATAATTTGAAAGTTGTTTTTGCCGCCAGAACTGTGAATGGGAGTTACTTTAGCTATTTTTAAGTTGTCTGGAAATATTCCTTTTCGAAATTATATAATTATAATGTGTGTTAATGGTTTGACAAGACAAAAGAATAATCAGGAGAATTATGTAAATATCGTCTATGATTATTGCTGTTATCTTGCTGTGGTATATTTGCAACATTTAAAAAGTGATCATTAAACTTATTTGCAACATCCACTTGTTATTATCATTGTTTGTAGTTCTGCCGAGTATGTTATTGATACATTTCCAGTGAAATTTGGGGTTTCCCTGATTACATTTTAACTTGTCTTGATAATATTTATTTGTTGCAGTTCTTAGGGTTGATGTTAACGTATTTCTATACTTCCGATAGTATTCTCTGTATGTTAAGGGCCATTTCTTCGCGAGTCTTTCGAGCCTATTCCTTTCTTTTAACGAACTTTTTAGTGCAGGTGTAACATGTGGGCTTACTTCTCGCTTTTTATTTAGTTTAACTTGTTTCATTGAGATTTTATTTATTTTATTTATTTTTTTTTTCAAATAGTGTAGGAAATGTTTCATGACGAAAGCTTCATTTGGGCATTGAGACTCGAAGACGTTTGACTGTTCCTGTGTGTGTGTGTGTGTGTGTGTGTGTGTGTGTGTGTGTGTGTTCTATATATGGCTCTGAGAAGTTACATTATTTAAAATGAAGGAAGAAAATCATTTTTGACGTAAAGAACAACGCCGCCACCATTCCTGTTCCTGTGTGTGTGTGTGTGTGTGTGTGTGTGTGTGTGTGTGTGTGTGTGTGTGTGTGTGTGTATATATATATATATATATATATATATATATATATATATATATATATATATATATATATATATATGAGTGTTTTGGGTAGTATATTTGTGTCCTTTGAGCATGTACAGCTTTGTGTGGGTATGTGTGGGTGTGTCAGGGTGTATATAGTCATGTTCTCGGTGCTTTTCACTGTCTCTACGTGTGTTTGGGATATATGAGAGTGTATCTACGAGTGTTTGGGGTATGTAAGAGTGTGTTTGGAGTGTGTATGGGTGTGAGGGTGAACACTAACACTAAGCACTGCACCACCACCGCTGCCACCACCACCACTACTGCCAGCCCTAAGTGTGTCTGTGAATGTTTGTGATAATTATAACCTACTAAATCTATTATTATTGAGATACTATAAATACAAACCACTTTTAACATAATGAAACACTTTAACATGCCACAAACATACTTAAAACCTATTACAAATACTCAATATACACTAATACTACCCACAACACATCCCGAATCCTTAAAACATTCCATATTGATCCCAAACTTACTTTTAATACATCTCTACATGCACATTCAATATTTGCTCGAAATACTAAATATACACTTATACAACGCCTGACACACACTCAAGCCACTTAAAACACTCGATATTAACCCCCTAAAAAAATTTAAAACACCTCCAAATTATCCCCAAACAGTCAAATACTCACATTACAACACACTGAAAATACGTGAAATATATCTAAAATCGTCTAACATGCACTGAAAATATACTTTTTACTGTAAAACCACACTTGTAACACCTAAAACCATTATCAAACACATCTAAACGACAATATTATAAGGGATACTTACCTAGATATTGCTGTTTGTCTCCTCCTCCACCTCTTTCGCCTCCCTTTCTCCGTTCTTCTTTCTCCTTCTCCATTATTTCTTCGATATGTAGCTTTCATCAACATGTCTGAGCCTAGAAACACACAAAAACACGTAGAAATCATTAGATTAAGAAAAATGTTGGTGAATTCAGGTGGTGTAAGAGAAAGATCCAGCCAAGAAAGCATGGTGACTCACCACATTGGCTGTGATGTCTTCACCATCAGAGAGAACGGGACCAGGACTAACTTACATAGACATTACATAAACATAAACACTTTAAACACTTTATTATGTCTACACATAGATATAACACGATAAATTTATACATGTCGTTGGTAGTCTGCTGGTAGACAGCCTATGTGAAAGCATAGCTTTTCGGGCATGAAACTTAAACTATAAAACTAGAAGTGTAGAAGATGTAACTCCTAGAAATAGGAGCTAATTTAAGAATAAGTAGTTAAGAAGAGTAGTGTCATGGAGTCATTGTACGAGGAAAATACTGTACAATATATAGTATCCATACAAATACTAATATAATGAGTTCAAGGAATAAGGAAAAACGAAGAGTGTAATGAGGACGTCATCGTATGAGGAAAATATATCGTGTAAATACATACATATGCAATAAAAAATATATACTGTACAAATGCACACAGATCCATATAAAAATCCATATAAAAAATACATACATATTCAGTAAAAAATATACTGTATAAATACATACAAATCCATATAAAATTCCATATAAAAAAATATATGTATACTGAGGAAAGGATTGAGTGGTAGTAGTAGTAGTAGTAGTAGTAGTAGTAGTAGTAGTAGTAGCAGTAGCAGTAGCAGTAGTAGTAGTAGTTGCAAGGAAAAAAATAATATCATTACTAACATGACAAAATAACGATACATACAAATCCATATAAATCCATACAAATCCATATAAAATTCCATATAAAAAATATAAATATGCTGAGGAAAGGATTGAGTAGTAGTAGTAGTAGTAGTAGTAGTAGTAGTAGTAGTAGTAGTAGTAGTAGTAGTAGTAGTAGCAAGGAAAAAAGAATATCATTACAAACATGACAAGATATCGATACATACAAATCCATACAAAATCCATTTAAATCCATATGAAAATCCATATAAAAAAATAAATATATGTGCTAAGGAAAGGATTGAGAAGTAGTAGTAGTAGTAGTAGTAGTAGTAGTAGTAGTAGTAGTAGCAGCAGCAGCAGCAAGGAAAAAAAAAGAATATCATTACAAACATGACAAAATAAGGAAAAAAAAGTGTAATATAAATAACAAAAAAAAAAAAAAAAATAATAATAATAATAATAATAATAATAATGATAATAATAATAATAATAATAATAATAATAATAATAATAATAATAAATATACTGAAATAAGATAAGAGATACTAGCAGTAGTAATAGTAACATTATATAACGATGACAATAATGGATAGATATACAGTGGTGAGGTTAATAACACACAATAGGAGGCAATAACAGGCTTTCAATAGCTGTATGTACTGTTACGGCCCCTACTTATAATGGTAGACAACAGAATACTGTAAGTACCTTATAAGGACGATAGCACACTTACTAGACGAAACTAAGGATGCATCACAGGCTGTACGGATCTTCCTCCTCTCCAAATCTCTTACCTTTCCCCTTATTTCAATAGGTAACACCACAATAAAAAAAACTGTTTACTTAACTATACTTATATTAAGAAAATACAAAGTAAATCATCACCTCCAACACAATATATCTCCTCCCTGGACTAGTCAAGCCAAGCCACTCATCTCACCCGAGAAAATCACCACAAAACACAATTCCCAGTTCACAATAATTCATCCAATACTCCACAACCCCAAATCACCACCTTAAGTTCACCTACACACTCAAAATCACCATATATATATAACCAAAAATGTACAAAAAGGTACCACAATAATCTCACCACACCAGTCCCA
This sequence comes from Callinectes sapidus, assembly GCA_020233015.1. Classification (NCBI taxonomy): domain Eukaryota; kingdom Metazoa; phylum Arthropoda; class Malacostraca; order Decapoda; family Portunidae; genus Callinectes; species Callinectes sapidus. The sequence goes on along the minus strand of CM035178.1, from coordinate 1,465,929 downwards.
CTCGGCTTCCTCCTGGCTAGTCACCTCACTCAAGTCTCCTATTGTTTGCCTCCGCCTTTCCTTGATACATTACGTCATTAGCACCTCGCCTCTCTTACCTCAAGGGTAGATTACAATCCCCTCAACCCCAGCGGGAATGACAATTTCAATATCCCTATATATGTACACACTTACAATACAAATGTTACACACTATAAGAAATATACAAGGAACTACATTAACTCGACCCGTCACAGACTCGTATCATGACATAACATGACGCAACTCCTTACGAATTTTCTTAATACATTCTCCTCTCAGTTAGTGAATACAAAAGAATAAATACAATAATAACGGAAGTAAAAGTACAATATACACTACTTAAATCATTGATGTTAAAACATTTAACAATAATATTTTACAGTCACAAAAGAAAACGGGAATATTTCATGGTACACTAAGGAATTCATGGTAACCCTAACATATATATATATATATAATATATATATATATATATATATATATATATATATCGGGATACTTACATGCTAACATGACAGATACATAGTGTATGTTGATATCGATTTTCCTCCTCCTCCTCCTCCTCCTTCCTCCTCCTCCTCCTTTGTCCAGGTAAAAAAAGTAGCCAATTTCATGAATAAATTAGACAAACTTTACAAAGAAAGTGGCTTCTAAACTTTTTTTATATAGGTAGTAGTAGTAGCAGTAGCGATGGTGGGTTAGGGTGGTGGTGGTTGTGGTGGTAGTGGTAGTAGTGGTGGTAGTGGTAGTAGTAGTAGTAGTAGTAGTAGTAGTAGTAGTAGTAGTAGTAGTAGTAGTAGTAGTAGTAGTACTAGGTAGCAGTAGTATTTGTGGTGGTGGTGATGGTAATAGTAGTAGTAGTGGTGGTGGTGAGAGTGGTAGTTACAATAGTTCTCTGTTTTTTTTCCATCTTTCCTGTATAAATATCCCTGATTGTCATTTTTTCAGCAATCAGGGTGTATTTTTTCGTTTTATTTCTTGCCGGGTAACGCTGGAGGGAGTGGTGGGTGGGGATGAACTTCTTCTGTCCTATCCTTGCCTCCTACTCAATAGTTTGTTATAGCTGTAGTATAGTGAACGAGTGACCTCGTAATAGGCTGCAAGGCCTCCTGTCACTCGTCTTTCCTATGTATTCCTATGTATTCCTCCTCCTCCTCCTCCTTAGTCTTCGGACTTCCTCACTTCCTCACTACTCTATGAAGTGCAGACGTCCTTGACTTGACCTCTGGCCCAGAGCCCGGCATCCACCTACCAGCCACAGCGCTAAGTTCTTGAAATTTTTGCTCTACCTTACCTGATCTCATTCCTTATAATTTAGAGTTTTCATACATGTTACACAACACTTCTTGACGCAAACACAGTGTAACATTGTAGTTTGTTCTTCTCTGTCAGTAAATAGGACTTCGTCTGCTCTTACCTGTTCATTTGCTCTCTGTTAGCAACTTCGTACTTTTTGTATTTGTAGCTTGGTACTGTACCGCAATTATCCCGTTCTGTGGAACAATTGTGCTTTTAGTTTCGTATTTTGGTGCATTGTATCGCCACAGGTTGCCTGCTAAATTCCAGTTGATATTCCCAAGGGAGAAGCCACACCTGGACGGACTGCCCCACCCCTAGGGACAGGATTAAGTCCGCCGCGCCCATCAGTCACTATTCCGATAATTACTGTTCATTCCTGCCTTGCCATCTCTCCTACCGTCGCCGCGTTCGTTTTTCTAGAAATTTCAATTCACTATACTAAAAATGCCTTCTGACTTGAAAACGTGTGCCGAGTGTAGTGAGCGTTTTGCTCGGCAGTACTTCATTTATTTTTTCTCTCTCCCTATCTGCAGGCTGTGTGACCTACGTTCTCACCTTGAAATAGCGGTGGAAGGAACAAAGAAGAGATATTCAAAACTTAAAAATAATCTTGACTCTTTGCAGGACACACGAGGAAATTGTAGAAGAAGGAAATAAAAGATATACTGAACTAAAAATTCGATTTAAAACATTGCAGGACTTTGTAGCAGAAAATGTTGGAATCAGCCACGGACTTCCCACTGATGCCACGCCACACGTACCTGGTACTTCACCCTCATCCTCACAATCTTCCCCCCCACAGGATGCAGCATTCACACCTGTCAGAGATGGGACAAGGAGAAACACAGGACACAGCCATCCCTCACCACCTTAAATCGTTTTTCCATTCACACCGATCAGGTGGACGTCCATGAGGTAACAAGGCTCATAGGCGACTCGATGATTCGAAGCCAATTAGAGGAGTTTTGTGGGCGTATCCCCTCCCATATATGGAGATATTGCTTCCCTGGAGCCTCTTTGGAAGACATTACAGCCTCGATATTGCTTCCCTGGAGCCTCTTTGGAAGACATTACAGCCTCGATTGACGAGGTCACAAAGGACGCCTCTAGTAACACACTTTATGTCATTCACGCAGGTACCAACGACGTCCCGCACACCCGCTCAGAAGAACTGATGGCGAAATAAAAGGAAATGATACAGAAGTACAAAACTAAATCCGAAAATATTATCATTTCAGGCATTCTGCCGAGGACTAAGGCTGACGCTCGATTCTATAATATCGTCTTCAGTACTAATAACAGATTGAAGACGCTTTTCCAACAGGAAAACGTAGAATTTATTGATATGTGGAATGATTTCTGTAATAAACACAGTCTCTTTCAGAAAGACGGCCTCAAGGCTCTGTTTTAGGTTGAGTACTTTTCATAATATACATCAATGATATTGAAGAAGGCATAAACTGCATATGAAGTAAATTCGCGCACGACACCAAAATAATGTGTAAATAATGTGTAAAATAATGTGTCAGCATCACAATGGCAAAGAATTACAGAGTGACCTCAACAAATTAGCTTGAAATAAGTCCTACAAACGCCAGTTCAAGTTATTAGATCCTTTCGTTTTACCAACATTCACAATAGCATGTCTCACTAAGAAATCTTAATAAGAGGGTCATTAACAGTGGTGCATTCACTTGAAATATCATTGTCATCGAATTTCTCTGAGAAACGATTGGATT
>CM035178.1:1438161-1442284 GCA_020233015.1 Callinectes sapidus | reverse complement strand
AGCGACACACGATAGCGTTCGGCGATAATAGTGAAGCGGCGGTAGTGTATCTAAATCCTATCTAGTTCGGGACGTGTCATTTCTCCTAGAATTGTCCGAGTCCAGGTGTGCGGGTAGCGACGAGGCAACCTTCCACACTCTCACACGGACTCGCCTTGAGCACTGACCCGCCACACGCCATTCTTCAAACACCGGCATGAAGTGTGACCTCCTCACCCCTGACAGGACACTTCCTCCTACTGCCAGTGTCTAGCGCATGGCGCACAGCGTGCCCTCACACATGGCGAGCTGTTCAGCCCGGTGCCACCATAATCAAGGAACCCGTACGCACCATTCACCAGACAATAGAAGGAGCCCTTATCTCCCTTAAAGGACCCTCTCTTGTGGCCCAATCTGATGAATGGTAGTCCGTATTTCCTGACTTCTGACAACATCTTGCCTAGTGCAAGGTATGGAAGTTGACGACTATGAGCTGAGCTGGAGATCGTAAAGGGAAGAAGAACCTGCTGCAACGCCTCTCTGTCGGCCGGGAGCAGGAAGCCGTCTTCTCCTCCAGTACGTCTCCCAAGACCGTCACTACCCAAAACAAATTTTGTCAGATATCTTCATCACTGAAACATAATTTGGATTCGAATACAAAATCGTGAATCATAAACCGAAAAATTATTCAGGTGGACGTGAGAGGAAATAATAGCTGATAACTGATAAGAGGAGAAAGAAGAGGTTTTTTGAGCCTCATACACGTTTGTTGCCCTAAAATGGATACTTACACATATACCAACATTACTCAGCCTTTGCTATTTCTTTTACCATTGGATACTCGGTAATTGAAAGTAGGAAAGAAAGAATCTGAGGTGTTTAGGAGTGTATTCATCAAGGATGTGTTACGAAAAGGACTGAAACAAGGATCAAGAACTGAACAAATATGTTCACTGCAAAAACTGCTTTGTGAAGATGAGAGAGAGAGAGAGAGAGAGAGAGAGAGAGAGAGAGAGAGAGAGAGAGAGAGAGAGAGAGAGAGATTTCATTATTTTCTTCGTAATATACTGGTTTTAGTTAATGACCCTTCTCTTCACGAAAATCATTACAAAAAGTGTATTAGGTTTATAGTGGTCGTCTTATACACTCATTTTAATCAACTTGGAAAACCTGACACTGTTGTGGAACACATGCTAATTGTCAAAAAGGGCTGAATTTGGGGTATGATACGCGCATGAGTGATACAATGAATGTATTAAGGTTTAAAAATTTTATTTTAAATGTGATTGGGAACACAGTTAGCAAAATGAATCAAATTCTGCCTAGATATGTGTAACACATATCAAAGAAAAGCTTTTTCCAATGGTCCAATCAACTTAAAACAACCACACTTCTAAAGGTTCACAGTAGTGTGTGTGTGTGTGTGTGTGTGTGTGTGTGTGTGTGTGTGTGTGTGTGTGTGTGTGAGTGTGTGACTAGCCGTAATCATGTTGTAAACACCAGCCAGTTCGAGCTCCGTGAGAAGTCGCTTATTTCGGAGGATTTACTTCGCCTCGAAAGAATTCGACTACACAGAAGCATCCATGAAGGTCGTAAGGACACATCCAGATGTTCCAGTTGGTGGTATCTTGTGGACTTAGTCATCTAGAGGCACGTAAACTTGACCGTTGGAGCTAATACTCCCCCTTGAAGTTTTGAGTCAAGTTCGCGCATACGCACAAGAGAGAGACAACGTCATCACGTTACCAAGGCAACCAAGACGTTTCTATCTGTACTTACACGTCTGAATTTCACCAAAATGCCTGCACCGTCACTAAATGATTTGCGCAAGCTTCAGCGTAATCAGTTGAATAGTGTTAAAAAGGATGACCTTATAGAAGCTATCCTGTCAGCTTCAAATGAAAGCCTTGGAGTAACAGAGAGGCTAGAGAATCGGCTGGCAGATATAGCTAAGGAGCCGACAGAGCTGAAGCAGTGCATTACGTCTTCAAAAGGCGAAGTAGACAACAGAATTAAGGTAATGAGAAAATTGAGGTCCAGGCAAATATAATACAACAGCAGCAGAGGTTTCTCGAGAATCTTGACCGTAAGGAGAGAGAAACCAACGTGGTGATGCAGGGGGTTCCCGACGAAGGAGAGGCACTCGACGGTGCTACCGATGATGCTGCCAAGATCAGGAAGCTGTTTTCCGTGGTGGGAGACGAACCACAAGTGCGTTCATACCGACACCTGGGTCATCACAACGAGACAAGCGGACGTAAACGCCCTATCCTAGTAACTTTGGCTGATAGGGGCGAAAGAGACAGGGTAGTAAGCAACGCACGGACCCTAAAAGAACGAGGAGCTCCATTCGACAGAATATACGTAAAAAAAGACCTTCACCCTGCAGTGCGTGAGGAATGGAAGCGACTACATACGGCGCACACAACAGAGAAAAACCGCCCTGAAAACCAAGGTTGCCAAATTCGATTGGATATGAAAGAAAGAAAATTGTATCGCGATGGCTGTGTTATAGATGAATGGAAGTTGAATTATTTTTAAATCGACCACAAAAATGCATTAGAATAGTGTCATGGAACATCAACGCTGTGAGAACAAAAATGGAAAAGATGGTGTATTAAAGATGCTACAAGAATTTGACATAGTGAGTATAAATGAGATTAAGACACCTAGATTTGTATATTTACCTGGTTATGTGTCTTATATCAGCCGTGATAGAAACAATCCTCACCGTGGCGGTACGTGTGTGTTTATCAAACATCACCTCAGTCAATTTGTAACAGATGTGGACATTAGCATTGTTGATCAGGTGTGGTTCAAGCTGTCATGTGCTACTAGTGTTTTATTTGGTTGTTGTTATGTGCCGCCCCCCGATTCACCATATTTTAGCTATGCTTCTTTTAGTAGTATGCAAGCTAAGCTGAAAACAAGCGAGCATCATTATGGGTGTATTTTGATTGGTGATCTTAATGCCCGCTTTGGTAACAGTGTATGTAATCTACCAGTGTGCTTGGAAATGCAGCATCTGTCTTACCCGGTGATCCCTGATCCTGTGCGAGTAGCAAATGATAATGCTAGTGCCCTTTTTGGTATATGTGCAGAAGAAAAGATGGTGATACTTAATAACCTGAAAACATCTCAATATCATTTTCCCGGTGATCTTACGTACCGCCAAGGCCGTCAGTGGGTATCTGAACTTGACATTTGTGTTGACACTACCGATATCATGAACTGTATTTCCAGTTTTTATGTTAATCATGACCCTGCATTGCCCTCAGACCATGCCCCGATTTCCGTAACTATGAGTGTTTCATCTGTAGATTTGAATGCTATATATCATAGAGCTTCCTGCCTGGGTGACCACGCTGTTTTACATAGTAACTCTAGTTATACAAAAAACAAAGTTCGGCCAATTAAATTTGAGTCTGTTGATCAGGTAAGGTTTCGTCATGTATTAGAACACCACGAACCACCTTTTATGTCCGGAAACGTACACCAAGATGCTGGTAGTGTGTGCAATGCGCTGTATACTTTTGCTCGCGAGAATAAAGTACACCGACGAGTCTGTGGTGAGGTGGGTAGCAGCAGCAGCAACAGCAGTGGTAGGTGGGAACGTTTGCTGGAGGGCGGGGATGAGGCACAGGTGTGGCGAGCCATTGATTGGTCGGGTAAGCTAAGCGAGGATGTTGACCAAGTTCTTTCTCCCCCTTCTGATTTGGAGTTCAAGCAACATTTTGAAAAAATTCTCAATGAGGGTAATGTTGCAGATAATAATTTTAACCTGGAGCTTCATGATGTGTACATCCCGCTACTGGACGACCCCATCACACCTTGTGAAGTTTCAAAGCAAATTTCGAAGCTTCGCGGTAACAAAGCGTGTGGCCCCGATGGGGTGCCTCCCGGTGTGTTAAAACTATTACCTGCTCATTGGATAACATTTATTGTGTCTTTGTTTAATTCTATATTTTTATGTGGGGAATATCCGTTACCATGGGCGGCAGCAAAATTCTTTACCATTTTCAAAGGAGGATCACGGTCACTTGTTAATAATTATCGAGGAATCAGTGTGCTCAATAGTGTTGCCAAGTTGTACGATATGGTGTTATGCAGCAGGCTAGAGAGATGGTTTATACCGCACAGAGAA
>CM035178.1:1425661-1433161 GCA_020233015.1 Callinectes sapidus | reverse complement strand
AAATTCTTTATAGTTTCAAAACACACTTGGCACTCTGGAGACCATATGAACTTCTTATCTTTTTTAAGTAAGTCTGTTAAGGGAGCAATCACATCAGAAAAGTTCATTACAAACCGCCGATAATATCCAATCATACCAAGAAACCGCTGGAGCTCCCTCCGGTTCTGAGGTTGACTAAGATTTCAGATGGCTTCTACTTTCTTTAAAGGGGGACACACTTTACCATGTCCAACAATGTACCCAAGGTATTGTACCTGGGCTTTTACAAACTCGCACTTAGTCAAATTCAAAACCAGAGAGGCATCTGCCAGCCTGGTGAAGACACTATTAATTTGTGACAAGTGTGCATTCCATGTATTACTAAAAATAACTAAGTCATCTATGTATACTGTACAACCAGGGATGCCGTTCACTATGTGGTTCATGAGGCGTTGAAAAGTCGCCGGAGCATTTTTCAATCCGTACGGCATTACTTCAAAGTTGAAAGTTCCCTGGGGGGTCACAAATGTGGAAATGTCCTTGGCCCGGTTGGTAAGAGGAATTTGCCAATATCCTCGAACTAAGTCTAGTTGGGTAATAAACCGGGCACCTCCTATGCTATCAACACAGGCATCCACACGGGGAAGGGGGTACGTGTCAGATTTAGTGAGTGCATTAACTTTTCTATAATCCACACAAAATCTATATGAACCGTCTGGTTTTGGCACTAAAGTAACCGGTGAGCTCCACGCACTAACACACGGTCGGATAAGCTTCTGTTCCAGCATGTAATCAAGCTCCTGTTGCAGGACTGACTGTTTACTTGGATGCAACCGGTAAGGAGGTAATTTCACTGGCATAGAATCACCAACATCTATATCATGGAAAGTCAAAGCAGTTTTTCCCGGGGCATCACCAAAAACACTTGGAAAGTTCGACAGAAGTCCAACAAGTTCAGTCGTCTGCTCAGTATTGAGGTGGCACAGTTTTTCAGACAGTTCCTGGAATGCTATCTTATTATTTTGCCACTGAGTTGCACTTTCAAGACTCAAAGGGCAACTCTTCTCCTCAAAACTTGCCGTCTCGTCCACTGCAGCGACAAGACTGCAAACCACGCTGGGAAAAGGCTGAGGACGAAAGTATGGTTTAAGCATATTAATATGGCAAATCTGGTGTGGTTTGCGCCGGTTAGGCGTTTCAATCAAGTAGTCGGTAGTGCTGATCTTCCGACACACTCGATATGGTCCCGAAAACTTAGCTGACAGAGGGTGACCAGACACAGGCAAAAGTACCAGAACTTCATCATTAACCTTGAACTCTCTTTCACGGGCTATTTTGTCATACCATTCCTTCATATCCTGTTGAGACTGCCTGAGATTGGATTGAGCCATCTCCAAGCTGTGGCAAAGACGCTCTTTAAAGTCTGACACATATTTTTAACACATTTGTAGGGGGCTTTGTATCACTACTCCACATCTCTTTCATGAGCATTAAGGGTCCTCTCACTTCATGTCCAAAGATTAACTCGTTCGGTGAGATGCCCAAAGATTCTGTTGGGACTTCCCGGGTGGCAAATAATAGGAAAGGAACTCCCTTGTCCCAATCATTCCCAGTCTCATAGCAATATTTTCTTAACATGGACTTTAATGTCTGGTGGTACCTCTCGAGAGCACCCTGTGACTGGGGATGGTATGCACTCGAGGTCACATGAAGCACTCCTAGCTCCTGCATGCTTTTTTCAAAAAGATTGGATGTAAAGACTGAATCTTGATCTGACTGTATCTCACGGGGAAAGCCAAACTTTGTAAAAAACAGCAAAAGTTCTCTTACAACAACTTTAGAGGATACACTACGGAGGGGCACAGCCTCAGGGTATCGAGTTGCAGCATCCAATATAGTGAGCAGGTAAACGTGAGCATCTGAGGTCTTTGGCAGTGGTCCCACAATGTCAATAATGATTCTTCCGAAGGGAGGTTGCAACGTAGGAATAGGTATCAGAGGACTCACTGGGATGGCTTGATTGGGTTTCCCAGTAACCTGACACGAATGGCATGCCCGGATATACTGTGCCACATCTGCAGTCATGCGAGGCCAGTAGAAGTGCGTGCGTAGACGTTGTAGAGTTTTCCGTACACCCAGATGGCCAGCAAGGGGGGTTCGATGCGCCATCTCGAGTAACTGCTGTCTGCATTGCTGTGGAATAACGATTTGATGAGTATCCCACATACCATCATCAACTTCCACATGAGGGGGTCTCCAACGCCTCCACAACACCTCATTTTTCAAATAAAAACATTCTCCTTTCTCTTGATCACACTCACTCTCTTGCACGGCAACTCGCCTTAAAGGATATATTTTAGGATCAGTTTCCTGCAACACACGAAGTTGTTCCACTGTTACATTTGGAAGTGAAGGGGGTATTTCTATATTAAATATATCAGCAAGGGAATTATCCTCTACACTGGGCAACACATCATCTCCAACACTTTCTACATTCACTTCTTCCTCCTCCTCCTCCTTCGCATCTGGGAGTGACTCAGTAGCTCTACTCATGGAACGTGTAACTGCACATACATGGAACACCTCTGGGTGTTGTTTCTCAATATTAACAGTGGCAGGGATGGTTACAGGCATTTCAGACAAGACAGGGTTAGGGAACACCTTGGCGCCAGCCACATCATTCCCAAGCAGGAGTGTCACCCCCTGGTGCAGGCAAACCTTCAACTACACCGACATCTACAGTAGCTTTAACCAAATCACATGAAATATCAACTCTGACCCCGGGATAAGTGTTAAATCCTGCCACTCCTCTAATAAGCACACACTCTTTACTATCCAAGGGTTCTCCAGTCGGATTCACGAGCAGGGTTCCAGTCGCTGCCGTGTCCCGGAGTATGGTAACATCATAAATACTGCCATTTAAGGTAACTGTACCAGGGAAAATGAAAGGTGCACAAGTATCCATGGCAGAGGGTGAAATACTAGACAAGACTACATTACCACCTGCAGGTTTCTCGGCACCCAACGCCTTCCCACTACTTTGTTGAGAATCGCTTGGGGCTCGAGGTCCTGTTACATAGTTCTCTGCTCCTGAAGCAGGCATCTTCAATTCTGTGAAATTAAACACATTACTTTTCTTACCAACATTTTTGTCAGACTTAACCCAACATCTGTCTTCAGTATGACCTGGTTTCCTACAATGATTGCAAAAATAGGGGGAGGGACCTTTGGGAAAATAGGTGGAAGGTTGGGAATATCTGGGGTTCTGATGATAGTTAGGAAGCAAAGGGGGAATTAGGTTATTCTTGGAAGCAGGGAAACTAGTGGTATTAGTTTTAAAGGGGGTTTGAGGGTTAGATTTAGGGTGGTTGAGTCTAGGAGAGGTTTGTGATTGACCACGGGACTGAAAGTAGGATGGGTTAGAGGGTGGTAAATGGTTAAGTAGGGAACGAGAGTCAGACAAGTCACCAGCACAACCATATGTGGCCCTTCTATTGACAGTAAAGTGATCAGCCTTAGAGGCCGCTACCTTTAACTCACCTTCGTCCATCTCCTTATCCCTCAGGTAAAATTCTGTGTCTTTGGGAATTCTCATTAAAAATTGCTCACCCAACACAAGGTTGTACAATTTGGTCCCATCAACACTGTCATCAGTACCTAGCACACCAGTGGACCTAAGCCACATTAGGAAAGAGTGTTCCAAACGAATAGCAAAATCTGTGTGAGACTCCTCTGACTTCTTTTGCAATTTCCTGAATTGCTGTCTGTAAGCCTCTGGAGTTAAAGTGTAAACTTTCAAGATTTCTGACTTTAATAGGTCATAATCACTACACTGACTGAATGAAAGACTGTCATAACGCTTACGAGCTTTCCCTTTGAATGCAGTTTGAGCCACAATTGACCATTCATTTCGAGGCCACTTAAATCCCAAGGCGGTCTTCTCAAACGAGTTAAAAAAATCCAAAACATGAGACTCATGAGTATTACTTTAAGTCGGTCAGAAAAATTCTTGCAAATACTAGATTGAGCCCCAGAATGAGCCTCGGAATTATCCCGAACTCCCAAGTCCAAAACTCTAGACTGCAATGCTCTATCAGACTCACGCTGCTGGTTATCCAGTTGTTGCTGTTCAAGGGTGACTTTGAGTTTCTCACGTTCGAGCTGAATTTCTTGAGCATGCCTCTCTTGCTCACTTTTAATACGCTCATATTCAACCTTAAGCTCTAACTCTCTCAACTTAAGATAGTCTGCTGGGATTAGGGTTGGAGGCTGGATTTGAATAGAAACTGGAAGTGAAGTCTCGGCACTCCTTGAGGAGTCACTAACATCTTTACATTCTCCCTCACCTTGAGTAGGGTCCTCAGAGGGGTTAGACATCCTAAACATGCGAGCTTTAAGCGCATCAAGAATGGGAGGCTTATTCCACTCTGAGGGAATATTCATTCCAAAATACTGGGCAATTAACTGCAGCTCATGCTTGGTCAAATTAACAAGCTCCCCTGGGGAGGGTTCAGAGGAAAGAAATCTAACAATATCTTCCTCATTAATAATAGCAATTGGTGTGACTGGGGGGTTGTCAAGAGGCATGGCAAAGAGGACATTAACTCCACAGCAATTCAAGATATTGTAAAGATAAATAAACACTCACTATACTATAGTAACACCTGAAGAAAATCACACAATATGGTTAAATATGAACACCATGGTGCTGCACGCTGGCTGTAGATTAAACACTAGGGAGAAAATCATTAGTTAACATAAATCAGCACAATCCATCCTGGCGAGGTCGCCAAATATTTCTGTTACGCTCAGATCCAAGCAGGAGAACTTAATGAAGTAAGGATGTCAAACAAAATCTCTTAAAAACCAGAATATATTAAATCAAGGGACAAAAATAACAAAATTAAATCAAACCTCCAAGTTCAGGATGGAGAGTAGAAGATTATGCTACTTCATTCCTCATCAGTGTCACTAAGTAACAATATACATAAATCCAAATAAATAAGTACCCTATAAACACACACCTTAGTCGTGGTTTTGCCTGGAAACTGGGGAATTACACTCATTGCTAGTCACGGGGAAAAGGGGCACGAGGTGGTAAACTCAGGGGAAGGGTAGACAGAATAATGCACTCAAAGGGTAAACACAGGGGAAGACACAGGAGTCTTTACTCCAAGGATAAACTCAGGGGAAGACACAGGGGTCATTACACTCCAAGGGTAAACTCAGGGGAAGACACAGGGGTCATTACACTCCAAGGGTGAACACAGGGGAAGACACTGGGGTCAGTACACTCCAAGGGTAAATTCAAGGGAAGACACAGGGATCATTACGTTTGTACCGGCGAGTCGGGGTTCTAGAAGTTTCCGGCACCGGCAAAACACCATTCCAAAACATTGTATAGCATGATACACCCAACATTGAAAAGCCAAGCTCGCTTAATGGAACACTCTTAGCCTTCACAAGCACATGGTATAACAAATAGCAAAATAACACATCAAAACACTCAAGTGTAACCCGGGGAGAGGGAGCGGAGATGGACGGAGGCGGACACCCACACTGACTGGTCTGCGTGGCTCGTCTGCCTCCTCATAGCCAAGCCAAGCCAAGCCCCTTTTGCGACGCCCCGCATAGCGAGACCTCTGGCGGGATCTTGATGATACATTTTTACATTCTTCAATGAATGTAGAAAATAATCACCAATAACCTACCGAACGAAAACAATCATAATAATCTCAAAATAGGGAAATACATCACACGCCCCCACAAAGGAAGACAGAACTTCTAAGAGAAGTTCTGGCTCGCTAAGCCCTAGACAAACCATCTGCAAGAACGTTATTCACTCCCTTTATATGCTGAATAGAGAGAGAATACTCTTGAAGAAACAGACTCCAGCGTGTTAGTCTTTGATTTTTATATTTGAATTTATCAAGGAACTTCAAATGGTGATGGTCCGTGAAAATGGTTATCATGGGTCCAAAGGGGGGTAAATACACAGAAAAAAATTGTAGTGCCATAATTAGTGCAAGCAGCTCCTTCTCAATAACAGCATAGTTTTTCTGTGCAGAGTTGAATTTTCTACTGAAATAACAAACTGGATGGTCTACACCACTTTCACCACTTTGCAATAGAACTGCACCAGCACCAATGTTGCTAGCATCAACTGCCATCTTAAATGGAAGATCAAAATTAGGTGAAGCCAAAATAGGTTGACACATCAACAAATTCTTTATAGTTTCAAAACACACTTGGCACTCTGGAGACCATATGAACTTCTTATCTTTTTTAAGTAAGTCTGTTAAGGGAGCAATCACATCAGAAAAGTTCATTACAAACCGCCGATAATATCCAATCATACCAAGAAACCGCTGGAGCTCCCTCCGGTTCTGAGGTTGACTAAGATTTCAGATGGCTTCTACTTTCTTTAAAGGGGGACACACTTTACCATGTCCAACAATGTACCCAAGGTATTGTACCTGGGCTTTTACAAACTCGCACTTAGTCAAATTCAAAACCAGAGAGGCATCTGCCAGCCTGGTGAAGACACTATTAATTTGTGACAAGTGTGCATTCCATGTATTACTAAAAATAACTAAGTCATCTATGTATACTGTACAACCAGGGATGCCGTTCACTATGTGGTTCATGAGGCGTTGAAAAGTCGCCGGAGCATTTTTCAATCCGTACGGCATTACTTCAAAGTTGAAAGTTCCCTGGGGGGTCACAAATGTGGAAATGTCCTTGGCCCGGTTGATAAGAGAAATTTGCCAATATCCTCGAACTAAGTCTAGTTTGGTAATAAACCGGGCACCTCCTATGCTATCAACACAGGCATCCACACGGGGAAGGGGGTACGTGTCAGATTTAGTGAGTGCATTAACTTTTCTATAATCCACACAAAATCTATATGAACCGTCTGGTTTTGGCACTAAAGTAACCGGTGAGCTCCACGCACTAACACACGGTCGGATAAGCTTCTGTTCCAGCATGTAATCAAGCTCCTGTTGTAGGACTGACTGTTTACTTGGATGCAACCGGTAAGGAGGTAATTTCACTGGCATAGAATCACCAACATCTATATCATGGAAAGTCAAAGCAGTTTTTCCCGGGGCATCACCAAAAACACTTGGAAAGTTCGACAGAAGTCCAACAAGTTCAGTCGTCTGCTCAGTATTGAGGTGGCACAGTTTTTCAGACAGTTCCTGGAATGCTATCTTATTATTTTGCCACTGAGTTGCACTTTCAAGACTCAAAGGGCAACTCTTCTCCTCAAAACTTGCCGTCTCGTCCACTGCAGCGACAATACTGCAAACCACGCTGGGCAAAGGCTGAGGACGAAAGTATGGTTTAAGCATATTAATATGGCAAATCTGGTGTGGTTTGCGCCGGTTAGGCGTTTCAATCAAGTAGTCGGTAGTGCTGATCTTCCGACACACTCGATATGGTCCCGAAAACTTGGCAGACAGAGGGTGACCAGACACAGGCAAAAGTACCAGAACTTCATCATTAACCTTGAACTCT
>CM035178.1:1369607-1423969 GCA_020233015.1 Callinectes sapidus | reverse complement strand
ATCACTACGACACGTCATATGAGTCGTAGCGCGTATGCGTGAGATCACGCTAGTAGTCCAGTCAAAATACGAAAAAAATACCTTTACCCTGAACAAATTCCAAGAAAGCTTTTTATTTATTTATTTATTTTTTTTTTTTGGTACTATTACATGTAGGGAAAAACATACTAAAAGTTTACCAAAATAGGGTTACCACAAAGGGTCCAAATGTGACGTCAAAGAATATGGCCGCCAAAGCTGTAAAATGTTAAAGGCGAGTCGCCTTTCATTGGCTATCATATTTCTTTACAGTTACTATTATTATTATATTTATTATTTAACGATTGATTTATCTTTTTTTACACACCTGAGAATGATGGAAAGTCAAGAAACTTGCCCCTTATGCAGCCATGAAGTAGAAGATGACGGAGAAAGAGTGGTGATTGGTGCGAAAGGAGCTGAAGGGATCAATAAAGCCAGTATTGAGAGGGGCGTTAGCACTGTGATAGCTGCTGGAGCAGTAGTGCACAAGAGATGTCGTATGAACTACATAAACAAGAAGCAAATAGACTTGCATAAGAAAGCTACTTCCGTTCATTATTCACCTGCCAAGAGACGTACACGGGTGTCTACTGGATCCTATGATAGCACGTCGCAGTGCTTCTTCTGTGGACATGAAGTGGTGAAGACAAGATCTAGTAGTGATTTCGATGACTATAGCTTTGTTAAAACGGATGGATTTGTAAGGTCCATCTTGTCACATTGCAAACAGCGTAATGATGACTGGGCAATCACTATTCAAGGGAGAATCGCGTACTTTGGGAAGGACTTACATGCTGAAGACTGTCTGTATCATCGTTCATGTGACATTAACTTTCATACAAATTACGGAATTCCTATGCGTCATGGTGGTGGATCTACTACAAAGAAACCGCGGAAGGTAGGGAGGCCGATGAACATGGACCAAGAGCAAGCGTTCTTGAGAATGTGTGCCTGTCTTGAGGACAACGATGAAGAGCAACTGACTGTCACAGATCTTGCAAAGAAAATGACGGAGTATCTTGTAGGAGGAGACAGTGCTGCCTATAGTAATAAATGGCTGAGGTATAGGCTGAAGGAGAGGTATGGCGATTCGCTATTCATAGCAGAGTTTGAAGGGCTGCCTAACATTGTAACGTTCCGTGAAAAGACAAGAATAATCCTGAGGGACTATTTCCGTATTCAGGAAACGGATGAAGAAGCCCAGAAGAAAGCCATCATAGAAACTGCGGCCAAACTCATCAAGAGCGATATCAAGTCTAAGATCCCATCTTCAACCAATGAATATCCGAAGACTTCTTCGCTTGAATGTCAGTCTGCCTTAGATTATCTCCCCTGAGTTTGCTTTGCTTGCTTGAAAACCTCTTCGTTGGAAAGGACATTCACAGGAAGGTCGCAAGCATTGGACAATCAGTTGTTCAGGCTGTACGTCCCAGGGCTGTAGTAGCTCCTTTGCAGCTTGGGTTAGCAGTCCAGCTCCATCATCATTTCAGGTCTCGATTTCTTGTAGACAGTCTCTCAGCCATGGGATATTGCTCATCATATTCGGAAGTTCAGCGATTCGAAGAAAACGCTGCCGCTTCTGTTGGCCAGGATGTACTCGGTGGTACCATAGACAGACTGGATACGGCACTGCTGTTCGCTGCGGACAACGTCGATCATAATATCATCACGTTAGATGGGAAGGGGACTTTCCACGGCATGGGGATGGTAGCTACTGTGACTCCAGGAAGGAAGGTCAGCCACACTGTTCTCAGACGGAAGATTGGGGACTTGGAGATAGTTGAACAAAGTAGAGTTGATGTAAGGGAACACCGTTTCGGACCATGTCAAGAAGGGCATTGTGACAATATGAGTGAGGAAGCAGTGTCTGATGATGAAAATAGTGACTATTGAACTGACACGGTTATTCAGTGATGAAGTAGGCCTTAAAATGCACTGTGTATTCTATAATTTTTAGAAATGAACATGTATGTCATGACGTCATTGATGACGTCATGACCTCGCCTGTCCATGTAGCTAGTACAACACTTTGTATAAAAAATGTTAAATCAAAATATATATATTGTATAAAAAATGCAAACTGTAACCTACAGCTATAGCTTTGAAATAGGGAAATATTGGTTATTTTTAGTGTGATGCCTGTCATCGTCTTATGACGTCATAGTTAGGACCTTTGTGGTGATCAATTTTGGGGAAACTTTTAGTATGTTGTTCCCCACATATAATAGTAATAAAAAAATCATAAAACGCTTTCTTGGAATTTGTTCAGGGTCAAACCGTATTTTGACTGGAGTATAGAAGGAGTGAAGCGTGTGGAAAGCATTAGAGAGACATCCTTCATCGTGAAAAGAACACTTTGACTAGTCCATCATTTCAACATCTACAATTTTAAGTGCCAGCACTTCCCGGACTGCCTCAACAACGGCAACATACACGCTAAGTCCCTATTATATGAATTCAAATTAGATATATTAGGGATTAGTTATAGCTGTGTATAAGGCAGCATTCAAACAACCGGGGAGCAAGCTGGCGAAATTCTATGGTGATTATCGGAGGTTAGTCATCATATATGGTTCTTCGAACCGGATACTGGTTCCACTCACTTCATTCTCCTAGTCTGATTTTGCGGCATCTATGTACACAATTAACGTAACGTCTGCATAGCTCACGCATCAGGCTCCTACTTTAAATTTGTACATGCGTTGCTGCGACCTTCAAAATGGCGTCTTCCTTGCCTAAGCCGGTAAAAGGCTAGTTTGCAAGGAAGGAGGATAGGCTAGATAGTGGAACGTGGGTTGTTAGATTAATATTTTATAGCAACTTAACGTAAATTAAAATCATGGAGGAATTAATTAAGTTGAAAAATATTAAGGCTGGAACGAAAGGTGGAATTACTGCATCATGTCGTAATTTAGAGCAATTTATGACAAAAGCCACCAGATCAGAAATAACAGCCAAAAGAAATCAAATAATTGCGTTACATGATCGCATAAATGTGCTGAATGAGAGAATATACGATCTAGTGAAACCAGAAGAGATTGAAGCATTAGTGCTGAAGGATGGTGAATATGAGGAAATAATTCAGCAATACTTATACGAATTGGATGTTACTAATGACGTCAAGGATGCTCCCAAAGTTCATAAATCTGGATTCAATTTATCCAAGCTTTCCCTGCCAACCTTTAGCGGAGATCGCACACACAATGGGTGGGATTTTGGGATATATTCACCTGTTCAGTTGATAAAAATACAGAATTGACTGATGTTCAGAAATTAACTTACTTAAGAGGACAACTAGAGGGTGAAGCTAAGCAATTATTAGCGGGGTTTAAACTAGAATCAATCAATTATGCCCCTGCTGTAAAATTGTTGATAGATCATTATGGACAAATAGATCGAATCAAATTAGCCATTGTAACCAATCTTTGCCACGTAATAATATAGAAGATCTTAAACATTTCTATGCAGACTTTGAGAGTCTGTGAAGGCTCAGGATATGTCCAGGAATGAATTTTGTGCGGTGATGTTGCTAAACAAACTACCTAGCCCCATCAAGGAGCAAATTAAACGTGACTTGCATGATAAAATCCTGGATGTCGATGCTATCCTGTCAAGGTTACAGACTGAGATATTCTCTACGGAGGGAGCAACTTATGCTCAATTTGCAGAAACAACATTCACTACCAGCACGATGACAATCAATCAGAAACAAATAAATAAATATCAGTGTAAATTGTGTCAAGGCAATAACCACCTTTGGTATAAAATGTAAAAAATACCCACAAGGTGCGAGTAAACTAAAAAGAGCTAAACAACTCAACTTGTGTGTGGGTTGTCTAGATGCAAATCACGGAGTCAAAGGATGTTTAAACCCCAAAATAAATAATTGCCGTAATTGTGGCAACAAACATTACCATGCTCTGTGTACTGATCCCAAAAGGGTGATACAAAAAGAAAAGGTGGATAATACTGAAGGAAGTCAAAGTTTCTCCATTGTCACCAATAAACACAAAGTAATACTTCCTACCCTACAGCTACCACTAAAGGGTATGGAAGACAAAGTAATAAATGTTCGGGCTCTACTTGACCAATGCTCACAAAGGACATTTGTACTTCGGTCAGCTCTACCGTCGTTACAGTGTTCTAAAGTGGGACAAGAAACTTTACAATTAGAAGGATTCACCAAAACTCAAGATAGTAAAACATATGAAATTGTATCTTTGAGTTATATTAAAAATGGTATAGTAAAAAGGATGAATGCTGTGGTTATAGACAAGGTACCTGGACATATTGCTTCTAAGGGTTTGCAAAACGAACTTATAAAAATAAATACTAAGGGGTACAAGTTAGCAGATCCTAAGGTGACAACAACAAAGGAAATAGGCTTACTGATAGGAGCTGACTATTATTATGATATAGTACATCCTGGGTACAAAAAGGAAGGAGAGTTAATACTCATTCCGACTATCTGTGGGTTTGCTCTAGGTGGTAAATACCAGGATAGAAACAATGATACAATGATAAAACTCAGGTAGAAGTAGTTACTATTCTCAAGGTTGCAGTCAGTCCTATAGATGAATATGTAAGCAATATAGATCACACACCATGCGTTGATGATCTAAATAAACTATGGGAACTAGATCATATAGGAATATTACCTAATGAAATATCTAAAGATGTTGCTGTGACAATGAAGAGATTTGAAGATTCAGTCTCATATGATACTGTACTTGAACAATATAAGGTCAGTCTGCCTTGGAAAGATAATAAGGAAAATTTACCTAGTCATTTTGGTTTGGCGTTGGGCAGACTGAGAGGATTACAAAGGTCATTCGAAAAAAATCCTGTATTTTGTAGTCAATACACTCAAGTAATTAAAGAACAGGAGAAAAGAGGTTTTATTGAACTAGTACCGAAAGAAACAAACCATCAGGATATTCATTATCTCTCACATCATGGTGTGAAAAAGGAAAGTAATACAACACCGATTAGAGTAGTTTATGATTGTTCTGCTAAGATAAATTCAAAATCTCTCAGTTTAAATGATTGTCTCTATACTGGTCCCAGCTTAGTACCCGATCTAGCGCAAGTGTTAATGAGATTCAGATGTCAAAAACATGCATTCATCTCGGACATAGAAAAAGCTTTCTTAATGGTGCAATTGCATGAAGATGATCGAGACTGTACAAGATTTTTATGGCCCAAAGATCCTTTAGATTCAGAATCAGACTTTCTGATTTACAGATTTAGAGTAGTTTTATTTGGAGCCACGTTCTCAATTCCTTCTCAATGCAACCATAAGACACCATTTAAATAATCTGGATGAAGCAAATGAGATGGTAGATGATATAAAGCGGGGTTTATATATTGACAACCTGCAAGGTACACCTAATCAAGAGGAAGATTTACTAGCATATTATTGGCAAGTGCAAAAACTCTTCAAGAAAGCCAATCTGTACCTGCGTGAATGGACCACTAACAGCCCTCAGCTAGAACAACAACTGCAGTTGGACGGGGTTATAGCTGGAGAAAAGGGACCAGTCAAAATACTAGGATTGTATTGGAAACCTAAATCAGACTCCCTCTCATTTAATCTACGCACAGAAATCCAAGGCAGGGTGACCAAACGCAAATGTCTGAGTATGGTATCACAGCTCTTCGACCCATTAGGTTTACTACTACCAGTCACCATCAAAGCACGTATCTTCCTACAAAACCTCTGGAAAGCAAAACTTGATTGGGATCAGCCCCTGCCAGAGGTAATGAATACAGAATGGGAAGGCCATACCGCCGAGCTCCACAAGGCGAGTAAAATAACAATCCCTCGTGTGTTAACCTTAATACAGGAAGGAGACATGCATGTATTCGGAGATGCAAGTAATATGGCTTATGGTGCTTGTGTATACATAGTAAATGGATCTGGTAATCTAGTGATTGGCAAAGCTAAAGTAATACCAATCAAACCAGTCACTATCCCAAAATTAGAATAAACAGCAGTTCTGTTGGCCGCTAGGTTAAGTAAATTTGTTAAAGATGCCTATGACGGTGTTATACTCTTCAAAAATATCCATTTGTGGTGCGATAGCCAGGTGACACTTCATTGGATCCAAAGTAAAAAAAATATTACCTGCCTATGTAATAAATAGAGTAGAAGAAATTAAAGCACTCATTCCAGTAAATCAAATAAGATATGTGTCTACTAAGGATAATCCGGCAGATCAATTGACAAAAGGTATTCCTACCGAAAAACTCAAAGAATCCTCATTGTGGTGGCATAGACCTCAATGGTTACCCCATCGCGATAAGTGGCCCATAGGATATGAAATTCGGTAAAATTGACAACTGCTCGGAAAAGGCCACAATACTTACAATAAATCCACAGCCAATAAAATTAATGGAATGAGAAAGATTTGGTAGCTATGATAAAGGTATGCGAGTATTAACATGGATACTTCGCTTTAAAAATAACTTGAGCGCGAAGATCTCGGGTTCGGCTGTCACCACCAACCCGAGGTCGAACGTGAAAGAACTAAGAGCAGCAGAACTTGAACTGTATAAATTGGTGCAAAAAGAATCCTATCCTCAAGAATATAAAGTGCTAATGAAAAAAGATGATAAAAACTCCTATACAAATCTAATGTTGCAATTGGGACTGTACATGGAGCATGGCGTGATGAAATGTAAGGGAAGATTGCAATTGGCCACATTCCAAGATATGTTAAAATATCCTATCCTACTATCAGGAAAACATCATGTTACGCGACTCTTAATTCAAAGATGTCATGCGTTAAATCATCATTTTGGTACGAACCACACAGTCAGTTATATGCGACAGAAATGGTGGATCCCAAAAATGCGGCAAGTCGCTAAACAAGTATTGAGGGTATGTAAGATCTGCAAGAAACATCAAGGGAGCCATTATTCTCCTGTAAATTCACCACCACTTCCTGCATTTAGAATAACTCAGTCTGATCCTTTTCAAATAACAGGTGTAGATTACACAGGAGCTCTAAGGGTTAAAGGCACAGCCAATGAAATAAAGAGAGCATACATAGTACTTTTTTCCTGTGCTACCACTAGAGCTATTCATCTCGAAATAGTGGAGGATTTGACTGGACAAATTTTCTTGTATGCATTTAGGTGATTCGTGAGTAGGCAAGGTTTCCCTCAAACCATTCTCAGTGATAATGCCACCACATTCACTGTAACAGCCAAGTATCTGAATGACATTAAGAATGACCCAATGGTAACAGAACATATGAATATAAATCAATGTGAATGGCAATTCATTCCAGCACGGGCACCATGGTTCGGCGCCATTTGGGAAAGATTGATTAGCACCGTGAAGGCCGGCCTGAGGAAAGTGTTAGGGAGAGCATTAGTCACTGTCGAAGAGTTACATACGATAGTAGTGAAGGTCGAGTCTTCCATTAACGATAGACCTTTGACGTATGTTGACAGTGACGTGAATGAGTTAAATGGTATAACACCATCTCAATTAATAAGAGGTCGCCGGTTGAGAGCCTTTCACACCCCTTGTGATATAAATGAGTTGTCAGACCCCAGCTATTGTACCACAAAATCTCTTCAGGAGAGAGTTCAATATACTATGACTCTTTCTAAAAACCTGTGGAAGAGATGGGTGAGTGAGTACTTATTAGCGCTGAGGGAATCACACAAATGTTTAATTAAGGGTAATAATGATACTTGGCCAAGAGCCGGGGACATTGTCTTAATTCATGATGACGGACCACGATTGCAGTGGAAACCAGGTAAAATCACCGGCCTACATGCGGGGAGGGATGGGTTTTTTGTTTGCTTATATCGTTATTGATTAATTGTAAATAATTATTAATATAACGTAATTAATTAAGGTAAAAATAATAAATCCACATAATTTAAAATTAATTTACATCAATCGTGTGGATCACTACGACACGTCATATGAGTCGTAGCGCGCATGCGTGAGATCACGCTAGAAGGAGTGAAGCGTGTGGAAAACATTAGAGAGACGTCCTTCACCGTGAAGAGAACACCTTCACTTGTCCATCAATTCAACAGTTACAATTTTAAGTGCCAGCACCTCCCAGACTGCCTCAACAACTACAACATACACGCTGTCCCTATTATACTATATGAATTCAAAGTAGATATATTAGGGACTAGTTATAGCTGTGTATAAGGCAGCATTCAAACAACCGGGGAGCAAGCTGGCGAAATTCTATGGTGATTATCGGAGGTTAGTCACCATACCTTTCTTTACAAGTCTAATCAGAGACTCACAAGAACCGTTGTACCACGGTGCATCAGCTGCTTTGTTAAAAATCCACCTCATTCCCTCTACTGTACCAAATCTTGATATTTCTTTCATATGCCATTCTTTGGTCATCTCCTTCATTGCTTTACTTGCTGCCACTAACTGGGTTCCATTGTCTGAATGAATGGAATGAGGGAAACCTCTGATGCTTATGAATCTCCGTAGAGACGCCAGAAAATCAGCAGTGCTGTATCCTTCAGCAACATCTAAGTGCACCGCCCTAGTGGTAAGGCATGTAAAGATAACTCCAAAAGCCTTTCCATGTGTTCTACGTTTCACTGCATATCGGATAGTAAATGGACCAAATAAATCTAATGCAGTATGGTAGAACGCAGGAGTTGGCTTCAATCTCTCTTCCATTACTTGTCCCATACGTTGGTCTTCAGTTCTGCCTTCCATCCTTCTGCAAATGACACATTTAGATTTCACAGATTTTATTATCTTGCGTACCTTTGGTACCCAGAATTTTTCTTGCAGTTTAGATAAAGTGGACTCCACTCCACCATGATCACGATTATGGAGGTGAATGATATACAATCTTGTGAATTCATGATTAGTAGGTAGCAATACAAATGTTTCCTGATTCCAGTTAGTTTTTAACCAATTAGCTATTCTTTGTCCAACCATTATAATGCCATCTTTCATTGTGGGACCTAGTCTCCTAAATTTGATCTTCCAATCAGTCATGTGTTTCTGACATTCCAAGATCCATAATGTTTCAGCTTCAGCCAAGTCCTCTGCATTTGGCTCCACTCCGATGCCTCTCAGAGACTTCATTTTCTTGGCACGTATAACTCGACATGTTATTCTTAGAAATTTTGTGTAGTTATTGTATTGTCCCTTGTTGATCACCTGTAGGCTTTCTTCCTTTGTTGACTCGTACATCATCGTGACACCTATCCTGTCTGGGAGTGTGGATTCGTTGACTTTCCTGATTGGCTATTGAGATACTGGAAGATACATGAAGTCAGGTCCCTTTTGCCACATGGAATTCTCTCCTAGTCTATTTGCATTACAGGGTCTTGTTGTCATATCAGCAGGGTTATGATTTGTATCAATCCACCACCATTCAGAGGTCTTTGACTTATTCTGGATTTCGGACAGTCTGGTTGCCACAAATGTTTGGAAACCATATGTCTCCTTCCGGATTTGAGATTGCACGATTGCTGAGTCAACAATGTGGAATACAGTGTCGAACTCCCAGTCAATTTCCCTTACAATAGTTTCTCACAATTGTACAGCTAGAACTGCACCGCATAATTCCAGTCGAGGAATAGTGATCTGATGAGTAGGTGCTATTCTATTCTTTGCTGCGATCAAACGGACGGCATATTTATTTCCTGCCCGTTCCCATCTCACATATGCGCAGGTGCCATACGCAATAGAACTGCCGTCAGAGAAAACAACAAGAGGGTTTTCCCACTGCATCATGAGGCTTCATGCATCTCTGAAATATCAACTGTTCAACATCAAACAAATCATGGAAGAATGATTTCCATTGCTCAATAGTTTCCTGAGGAAGATGATCATCCCACCCAATCGACTTCCTGTCCTCACATTTATCTGCTGTTGTTTCTCCACAAATCATTGAACTCATCATTAATTTTGCTTTCAAGGTTATTGGTAGGATTAGGCCGAGTGGATCGTATATTGAAGATATTTGGCTCAGTACCATTCTGCGAGTAAGTGTTGAAGGAAAGTTGAGTCTGCACTCTTCTCTGTACATGTCAGGCTCACTTCTTACTTTTCTCACTTTCCGGGAAAAGTTTATTTTGATTTTGTAGGAAAATTAATCCAGCTGAGAGTTCCATTTGAGTCCAAGCACCTTTTCTTCATCCAGTTTCACGATGTTTATTTCCTTATGATTAATGTTACCACTAACGATCCAGTGCTTGATGTGAAAGCCTCCCTGTTTTAAAACTTTCTCAGTGTTATTCATATCCTGTATAGCATCATCCTCACAGTTACTCGAGAAGAGTATATCATCAACATAAGAATTCCTGGATATTATTTCATGAACTCTGGGAAATTTGCTCTTCTGCATTTCCGCAGTCTTTCTCATAGCTAGGGTAGCAATGGCTGCGCTGCATCTATCTCCAAATGTGACCGATGTCATAGTATCCATGTCACGCCATACAAATCGGTGAGTGTGTTGTTCGAGCTCTTCCAACTTAACCGCATGATACATTTTTGTAACGTCTCCCACAGACGCTACGTGGTCTTGTCTGAATCTGAACAAGATTCCACACAGGTTGTTGATAATATCTGGGCCTTTAGCCCACCAATCATTAATACATTGTCCCATGTATTTGGCTGAAGCATTGAAAACTATACGCAGTGGTGTTGATGATGGACTTGGCTTAAGTACTTCATAGTGGGGTATGTAATAGACAGGACCCGCATAGGATTGCATTTCTTCCACACTAATTTTTCTGGCGACGTTCCTTTCCTTCATGTTGTCTATTTCATTCTGGTATTTTTGCATGTACTCTGGGCCCAATTTCTCAAGTTTGATTTCAAGAGACTTCATTCTGGCAATTGCTAATTTTACATTGTTCCTTAATTTACGAGGATCATCTATCCATGGATAACTAGACACCCATTTTAGTTTTTCTGCATCGTATCTTAATCCTTTCTCAATAAGCGCCAATTCTCTCTCTTCTCTCATACTATGTTGTGGTTCAGGGCAGTTTCTACATAAGCACTTAGGACATTTCGGGTTGCATTCTGTGACACTGTCCTCTAATGCAAAGAACTTGTTGAGTTTACCACTAACATCAAAACTGGATTCCGTTAAGATATGATTTACTGGAATTTCAACTGCTATGTAGTTTGTTTTCACAGTGATATGTCCTATCTCAACCCCACAAGACTTATTACATTGCAAGCCCTGCACACAATACCCAAAGGAGTTTTTCAATAGCTGTAATTTACCTTGGGTCTGTACCACCTCTGGCAAAAGATCACAATAATCAACACCAATTAATATATCAATGTGCCCTTTGGGTCGTCTTATGTCCTTAGGTGTGATGCCATTGAATAGGTACGCAATTTCAGACATGTCAAGGCTGTTCATTTTGGTTCAAATCTCATCAATTCCTATGGCTATTATCTCCACCATATTACCATATTATCCTCTAAGTTAACTGCATATTCCTTGGTAGAGAGAGTTTCCTGATCATTACCGACCTTTATCATAGTCATGGTGATATCCTTTCCATGGATGCCTAGTTCTCGAGCTCTTTTGTGTCTTATGAGTGTAATGTCAGATCCCGAATCATATAACACCGATACAGGTCTACCACTTCATCTTGCTGTGCCAATCGGCAACAAAGCTGTATCTCCCTTGCAGCCACCAACATTAAAAACATTGCCATTGTTGTTCTGATTCCAGGCTTCATGTAACAGAGGATGATGGTGTCTCAAGCATGTTCTTTCTCCTACTTTGATATCACATTGAATTCCCGAATTGCAGTTACGAGCCATGTGATTGCCTTCCAGGCATTTGAAGCATATTCCTCTAGACATCACTGCCTCCAGTTTGGATTCATTGTCTAATGACTTAAATCTTTCACAACTATATAATTATGTCATGTCCATCAATATTATGTAGCCAGCATTTCCTACCACAGGAGCGATTACCTTGATGGAATTTTCTCATGGTTTCAGTCAGATTCATAATGTGTCTCTCAATTTCCTTGTTCTTATTATCTTGCATTATTTGAAGGTTCCGAATAGCCCCTACGACATCCTGCTCTTCACCAGTTTCAGACATTCCTATCATGTTAACACTTATCACATTGCTTCTAACACCTGAATCCATATATTCTAGAGTTTGTTTTTCATTCAGCAAAAACTTTAATAATTCTGGGAATAGATCATCAGCATTAGATATTTTACGGGATTTCATAACCCATTCTCTTTTCTGTAAAGGAGGTAAAGTTTTTTCCACCATGCTTACGACATGCGCTGTGTTAATTTCAGACTAAATTCACCCTCCTTAAGTCACACCAACACTGCTCCACTTTCTCAACCATACGGATGAATCCCTTATTATCTCCTTCATGCACGGCTTTCAGAGTCTTTAATTCACTAATTATACTGTCCACTATTTTCCTTGAATCCCCATAATGATCATTAAGCCTCTTAAACATTTCATTATAATTATTTTCACATCCTGCTATGCATTTAAGAGCCTCGCCACTGAGGCATTGCTTTAGTGCAAAAGGATCCTTTTCATAATGTTCTTCTATTGTACGAACAAAATCATCTTTGAATCCTGGATAATCCCTCAATTCACCTGAAAATTTGGGAGGTTCCAAAGCCTTTACTTTAACTTTCATTTTGTTTTCATTCACATTCACTTCACACTTATCCAACTTGTGCACCTTGCTTAGACATGCCTTCACCTCACTTTCCACTGTCAAGGTACAGAATTCTGCCTCACTTATCTCTGTATCATTACCTAAATGCAATATGTATTCCTCATTGAGGGCTTTTAATTGTTGAAAAGCACTGTTCACTTCCTTATACATGTCCTTCAACATTTCTGGTGGGTCTCCTCTGTCGACACAGTTTGTGAATAAGGATAATTTACGAGTTACCTTGCCTTTTGCAATCCCTCTTTGCTTGCGTTTTTCCTCTGCTGTGGTTGACTTCCCTTCCTTGTCATCGGGCGCCATGATGTCCAGTAGAGGATGTTGTCGAAGTGTAATGAGGAGTAAGCAAACACCTGGTGTCTCGTAGCCTGTGTATTCCCAAACAAGGCTTCGACCTGCAATCCGCAACTCATAAGTACCAGATACACCAAATGTAATTAGAAATTAACAACACAAGTGCTAAATGTCAATACATGAGTGTAAATTTAAGCATAAACCAGCGCTAGGATAAAATATAAAACATAATATCACTCACAACACTGGCTCCTCTGGTTTGCTTCTCCCTCAAGTATAACTCAGGAATAACAATAACAGGCGTCCCCTGGTTCCACCACCCGGCCAGCATAGGGTGAACGCCGTCATAACACACAACACCTGGCACACCATACACTATAAATATCACCTGTTCATAGTATGAACTTCCCACCAAAACATCATAGCTTATTAGAACACTTCAGCAAATCACACCATATACAAATCAAAATAAAAACGCTGATGATAGCGTTGTACATACCTTAACCTTGGGAGGCCGCTCGTGGACTGAGCGGCCCACCTAAATAGTTGACGTGGTGAGCTTCACTGCCCATGACAAACGAAACACAAGAAGCGCAATGCCACGTATACTCATATCATCAGACAGTAAACCCATCACAAGGTGATACAAACATGCCTGAGCCTAGAAACATACCAAAACACATAGAAATCATTAGATATTAAGAAAAATGTTGGTGGTGACTCACCACCTTGGCTGTGATGTCTTCAGCATCAGAGAGAACGGGACCTGGACTAACTTACATAGACATTACATAGGTAAGTCATTTAAAAAATAACCCATCGAAAAATGAAGCCAGGGCTAAATGCCTCTTATTTTCTGACTCGGGAGATACTTTACCTAATTCTCACTGCATATAAAGATATAAGGCTTGATAATTTTTTTTTTTTTTTTTTTTTTTTTTTTAAGAAATGCCTTAAATGAGTATATGTTTGTAAAAACAATCCCACTTTTAAAAGGGCTACATCCTCCTCCCAGTTCGGCTTCATATTTCTTTTGGAAAATTTTAAACTATATAAACTGCCTTTTTGGATACATAAGAGCTAGCTGAAACCGTAGGGAAAACCATGAAACAAATAAATGTGTAAAATTTTTTTTTTTTTTTAATAAATAAATAAATAAAAAAAAAAACTTATGTAAAGTCCAGCTATTTTCATGTAGTGAGTATTTTAGCACAGAGTTTGTGTTGTCTTACAAGTTATTGTACAATGAGCTAGATCCTAAACCAGAAACGTAAACAACTAAAATCGATATTAATAAGTTTACGATTATTAGGACTAAACACCATGAAAACCTCCACATATTTGACTCAATTTGTTTTCTATTTAATATTATAAAGCATAAAGTACTTTTTGATGCCATAAAAGTCCAGCTAGAGTTTGAAATGAAAAAAAAAAAAAAAAAAACATTGAATGGCAGGATCAAATTTTGAGCCTTCAGCCAGCCAATACTTACGTGATAAAACACAACTAAACACCACATATTCAACGAATAGAGGCACGGAACACACATCAAAGGCAACGAAGTCATCATAAAAACCATTAAAACATACCATGAAAGCGTAATATCATCGTTAGCCAATATATGAAAAATATTAGAGTGCTTACCCAGGCCGGATCGGGTTGGCAGAGGACCTAAGAAGCACAACCACCAGGCAAGGGTCACCATCTTGCCTCTGTCCTCTGATCACTTCAAAACTAAGCCAAAATGGGGGTGGATACCGGTGGATACGTTATGCTAGACTAGTAACTCCATTCTGAGACACATATGTTTTGCAATACGTGAATGAAGCGAGTAATAGCTGGTAAAAGATGACTAATCTCTTTACTACTTGTTACACATGTACCATCTCTTCAATATTTGGGTAGGATGTGCTCGACAGAGAGGGTGACATTACATATAAAACATTGTGGTGGGAAAGTGTTTGCTATGTAAGGGAGCATGTGGGTGGGGAGGGTGCAGCCCATCCTGAGACGTGCGAGGACTACCTCCTCCCGACTTGTGGGGCGATTGGAGGAAGCCCACTCGCCTAGTATGGGTTTGATGGTATGTAGGTGGAGGTTGTCCCAGTGACTCTGCCACAGGAGTTTCGCTGATGATTTAACAACTGAGAGACATGACTGCAGATCCCGACGGAGGTTCCACGCTCCCTCGAGCTCTGCGGCAGATCGAGCTAGCATGTCAGTCTGTTCATTCCCGCGTATTTTGCAATGTCCAGGCACCCAAATCAGTGAGAAGGATTTACGACTTGAATTTAATTTATTAATGATGTTGCCCTGGATTTCATTTGTATCCGTACGGCCGGACTCTATTGCCTGAAGGGCTGACATAGAGTCCGAAAAAAATAGTAATTGAATGATGAGATGAATTTAAAGCATAATCTATGGCTTTATCAATTGCAAAAATTTCAGCGGAAAAGACCGATGTATGAGTCGGCGGTCGGAACCTGACGGCATATTCACACGACCACACACTTGCACCCACACATTCATCCGTCTTGGAGCCGTCAGTGTATATGTGTAGGGATGGAGGGAGGCCAGCGATCAGGGCCCAGAAGTGTTGGTGGAGCTCTGCCTCGGCAACAACAGCCTTCTTCCCCCTTATCCATGTTGTGTTGATTGAAGTTTGTGGTTCCTTCCATGGAGGAAGGGTGGGCAGCACAAGGCGGTCCGCATCGTCCAGTCTCACGCCCGTTTGCTGGCATAGAGCGTTAATAAGTCTGACAGAGACTGGACGGTGGACCGCAGTGTGGAGGTGGTGGTGCTGCCAGATGATCTTGCTTGCTGTGTTGCCGAGGGGAGCTTTCCGGGCGGTTTTTATCCCATATGAGAGCAGTAGAGCATCGCGACGGTGTTGCAGCGGTGGTATGTTGGCCTCAACCTCCATCCTCGCCACACGAGTGCAGCGCAAGGCCCCAAGACACATTCTCACACATTCATTCTGTAAACCATCCAACCTCCTCAATGTTGGTTCCGACCCAGACCCATACACCGGTGAGCCATAGTCTAAATGAGAACGAATTAAGGACTTGTACGCCATTAATAAAGATTTTCTGTCTGCTCCCCATGAAGTAGCACGGAGGTGTTTGAGGACATTGATTTTTTTACGGCAACGGATAAGTAATTCATTAATGTGGATCTTCCAATTGAGTCTGCTGTCAAAATGCAGACCCAAGAATTTGACTGAATTTTGAAATGGTATCGGCTGGCCTTGAAGAGTTAATTGCAAATCACGTACGTTACGTCTAGTAAAAACAATGCCGATACATTTAGCAACGGAAAACATAAATCCCCACAAAGAGGCCCAATGCTGAACGGAATCAAGAGCGTCTTCAATCCGCCCTGCGGAGAACTGGGCGTTAGGCGACGAGTGCCATAACGCACAGTCGTCAGCGTACAGTGAGTATTTAAGATTCCTGGGGACGGGAGTTGTGGACAGAATATCATTAATCATAATACAAAATAATATAGGACTAAGAACACTACCCTGTGGTACCCCGTTCTCCTGGAGGAAAACGTCCGAGATTACGTTACCAGGAACCTTGACAGAGAATGTTCTGTCCTACAGGAAATTATAAACAAAAATGGGCAAGTTACCTCTGAAGCCACGAGCGTAGAGCTTCATGAGGATACCGTGTCGCCATGTCATGTCGAAGGCTTTGTGGATGTCTAGGAATCCCCCTATCATGAATTCTTTTTTGGCAAATGCCTCTGAAATGCAATGTTTTTGGTGTGTTAGGTGATCAATCGTGCTTCGGTACTTCGAAACACTGACTATTCATCACCTAACAAACCCTTCGCTTCTAAAACAAAAAAACAGCCTTCGCTTTACCGTAAGTTCCATGACCTTACATAGACAGCTCGTGAGCACAATAGGGCGAAACGCACTGGGGTCCGTAAGGTGTCCAGTCTTTTGGGGGATTGGGATGGTATGAGCAAAACCCCAAGACTTAGGAAACGTGTGGGTGGTCCATATATTGATGTATAAGAATAATAGTTTAGTTATGGAATGGTGGTCGAGATGTTGTAACATATTATATAAAATATTATCTGGACCGGGACTGGAGCCTTTCAGGGCAAGGCGGAGTTCATCCAACGTAAACTCTTGTGTTGTAGTTCGAGTTTACGCCTCCCGTGGCAAAGTTTGGGACTGAGACTTCTGCCTCCTCCTTGCGGGGGAGGAAGACAGGGGTATAGTAGGCGGAACTGCTTGCCTGATAAAAATGGTCGGCTATTGCATTTGCTATTTCTTGTTTGTTGTCAATTATATTGTTATTTATATTTAAAGTATTTATTGGGATGTATGTTTTTTTATTATTAAATATGTTTATTATTTTCCAGACTTTTGAGAGGGGTGTGGTGCGATTCACTGTTGATATAAATTGTCTGAAAGAGTCTGTTTTTGCATTACGGATGACTTTCCTTGCCTGAACCCTTGCCTTTTTATAGGCTATGAAGTTTGCTTGACTGGGCTGCTGGCTGAAATGCCTGTATCGCCTATTACGCTCACGAAGTGCTTGTCGGCAATCCGTTGTCCACCATGAAACTCCATGCTTAGTGTGAACTGTAGAAGTCTTCGGAATACAAGCCTCGGCGGCGTGTAATATGGATCGTGTTGCGTTGCTGACCATCTTGTCAATGTCCTCGCCAGATATATCCACGTCGGCAATCCCACGGAAAGTTGCCCAATCTGCTCCCTTAAAGTTGAACTTGGGAGTGCGGGGGGTGGGCGGGATGTCGCGTGAGTAAGAGATACAGATGGGTAGATGGTCACTTCCGTGGGAGTCGTCTATGACTTCCCAGGAGAAGTCAGGGAGTATACCTGGCGATAACAATGACAGATCAATGGCAGACGTGTTACTAGTCCGATCATCTACACGAGTCGCACTTCCATCGTTCAGAAGACAGAGGTTTGTCTGCAACATAATGTCAACTATCTGCTCCCCACGTACACTTGACCTCTCACTTCCCCATTGTTGATGATGGGCGGTAAAGTCGCCAAGTCGCCCAGGGCCTGTTGCCCGGAAGCTGGCTAATCAGTGATTTAATGTCGTCATCAGCAACGAGGGTATTGAGAGGCAAGTAAAGGGAACAGATAGCCAGATACGTGTTGTTGAATCTCACCCTGCACGCGACAGCTTCCAGAGGTGTATTCAACGTCACTTCTGTTTGTGTTAGTGTTTTGTGTATGTATATGGCAACACCGTGCCCCTCATATCTTCTATACGGATAGTAGTGTTTTAGCACTGTAGGATCAGGCTGATCCTGGGGACCTCTCCCGGCCCTTACTAGTGGTGACATCTATTGGGTCGTCAATCGTTAACTCCCCGGACCTCGTCGAGGGAGAGCGAGCATGAGAACTCCTCCTCGAGGGCGTGGGAGCTGCGACGACATGAGAAGGGCGAGTGCGCTCTAATTTTGTTAAATTTAGTGTATCAGCCTTGTCAGTCTTTTCACCGTTACTGGGAACACGAGAGATAGTGGCCAGATATGGAGCAGAGGAAGTGATAGCAGTAGAAGTTTTAGTGGAAGTGGAGGTAGCTTTAGCAGGTGATGAGGCAGAGGTTGAAGGGGAAACTGTGGAGGTAGATGAAGCAGGCAACAGATCTGTCTGAATACCAATAGTGCACATCTTGGGAGGAGCCCTTACTGCTGAAGCATAAGAAGCGTTTGAAGCAGGAGCGGACTGTGTCTGCTTCACTCTTATCCTTGCTTCATAGTAAGAAATCCCTTCGGTAGCTTTCACTGTGCAGATCTTTTTCCAATTTTCACACGGGGCAATCTCGCGAGAAAGTGGAATGAGCACCCTCACAGTTACGGCACTTTTGGACCAGAGATGTACATTGGTCTGCAGAATGACCGACCCTCATCTGAGCAGCTACTGCAGTAGGCTGGGAAGACCGACAAGCATTTCCTTGATGACCATAAAGTTGACAATTGAAGCAACGGAGAGGATTCAGAATGTAGGGACGAACGGAAACAGACTCGTATCCTACATGAACCCTATCCGGCAATTTAGCAGCACTGAAACTTAAAATAACAAATGCTGTGCTCCTTCTGGTGCCGTCAACATTCTTAGTTATCTTACGAGCTTCAATTACATCCTGGTCCGCCGTGCAATCAGTAATCTCGGGCTCATCCATGTCCACAAAATCGCGGTGGGAGTCAACTCCCCGACACGAGTTCATAGACACTGGAATGAAAGCCTCGATCTCTGTGTCATGGATGAACGGGAGCTTCAACAATTATTTTACTTGAATTACGTTAAGGGTCTGAACAAGTAAGTCACCACTGGCAAGTTTTTCAACGTTTACAACATTTCCAATATTACATGTCAATGACTTTGTTTATTATAAAAGAATTAATCGTTGAGAGACAAGTTGTAGTCTTAGAGTGTAGAGTCACAAAGGTCGCTTTACTGGGATCAATGTTTAGTCGGGCAGTCGGGGTTCGTCGATCAGTATCCTCCCTCCCCCTTGGAGGGGGAGGGGAGGAGAGTCCGTCCGGCATGGAGGGGGGTACACCCCCCTCCTACAGGAGGGGAGTGGGACACAAGTGGGAGGAGGTCAAGGAGGAGATTCCTATGGTCAGATTGTCCTGCCAAACCAGTCTAGGGGGGCCGGACGGTGTCAATTCACCCCAAAAGCACGCTCACTGAGGCGGATCCTCCGTATGTAAGAGAGGAAAGACAATCTAACTCGGTGGCAACAGACACCTCTGTTGCCGCTAAGGACGAGGAAGTGACAAGCAAAACAAAAAATCACGGGGCAATGGGAAACCTAACTTTATTTAACTAGGACCCTAGGTCAGATTGGTGTACAAAAAATTCCACGCAAAGGTGACAGAAGGACAGAAGCACGGTATCTGGGCTCAGTCTGTCTGTTTTTTTTTTTTTTTTTTTTTTTTTTTCGCTAACCACTACGCTACGAGGTGTGTGTGTAATAATTATAATAATAATAATATACGGTTTATTGGAAAGCAGCCTTTTTGGCTGAACATGTACAGGTTATACAAATCCTTATATACTAACATTCACACACCTTAAGTCTACCCGGTCGCATCTGACAACTCGATGCGTGGCTGCTAGATAGCGCCAACAAGCAGTGTTGCCACGCGTAGGGGAATCTCCCTACGGTAGGTGGTTTCAGGTCTTTGTAGGGAGTAGGGGATACCTACGGTGAAAATCACCCTTTCGTAGGGGAATGTAGGGGAAATTTATTTTTGAGATATCAGAGAGAGAGAGAGAGAGAGAGAGAGAGAGAGAGAGAAATTGAAAAATGGCTTATTCATTCTTGTCCAGAACGTGTATTTGTCTGGACCCCTTGTCAACCCCGTTACTAGCATACGTTTAATTCTTATGAAAACATGAGCTTTAAATCGTTAATAGAAATCTGCAAGGAATTACATTTGACCCGGTCTGTATTTTTCATTAAAATAATGTTGAGGCTAGCAAAACGTAAGGTGTATAGTAGAGCTTTATAGTGAGGGAAACTTCGTTGCTGTCACGTTTCTGACCGGTCTGAGGGACTGATGCCGGCAGTCACGGCACTGACGTTGGATCGCTGAGACGTTGGATAAAAACGGTGTCATTATTGGGTGAAATATACCGTGAATCATGCCCAAAGTTGAAAAGAATTACCGTTCTCAAAGATACAGAAAAGAGTGGGAAAACGAGAGCTGGGCTTTAGGATGGCTCTCTGCTGGAAAGAGTGCAGAAAAGGCTCATTGCACGGTGTGTGATAAGGAATTAGCGGCAGGAAAATCTGAGCTTATTGGTCACACTAAAACGTCTTCACATATAAGATTTGCTAAGCAAATCCAGTCTAATGATGGGATGACCACATATGTGGAGTCAAAGGATGAGGGCAGGATTAAAGCAGAGTTGAATGTTGTAGCAATGATGGCTAGAAAAAGAAATATATATTTTAATTTGTTACCTACCACTCTTTTATCGGCTACGTATATTTTGCCGTGTTTTTCTGAAGCTATGCTAACGATTTTGGTGCGTAGGGGAATGTAGGAGAAAATTTCCTTGGTTGTAGGTAGCACAAGTCACCGAAGCGTGGCAACACTGCGGCAACAAGCCTAGTGGGGACTAGGCCCCGGGGTGATCAGGCCACCCCGTACATTTTTATTCGGAGTTCATTTCTCCTACCCAGCAGCGGATCACAACTTCCGACTTACACCAAGTACCTAATCACTGCTAGGTGGACAGGGGCGACACACTTGAATAGAAGTCTTGCCCAAATGACTTCCAACCTGACCCGGGAATAATTATTAAACCGAGGCTTTCCGGATTGTGAGTCGGGCGTGCTACCACTGTGTGTGTGTGAGGGAGAGGGGAAATATATATGAGTGTCAGAGCATCACCCCAGACTCGCACTCACACACCTTAAAACATTCGATATAGACCCTAAACACACTTTTAATATCATACAACACCTCAATATGCTCCGAATACACTCAAAATTCACGTAAAATGTTCCATATATACTATTAATTCCAACAAGCAAAGGGAGTAACATTGGCGAACACAATAATGTAGAAGGACTCAATAACAGGATGGCGGTCCGAGCTGAACAACAAACTTTACTCGCGAGGAGCGAACAGCACACCTTGGAGGAGTGACGTGGCAAGATGACACGTTACATCTTAACAAATTATCATTGTACCTTTTACTTCCTGTTTCAGTTGCAGAAAAATACTATACAGTATACCACCGCTGGGCCTTCCCCTCCCTCAAATACAGAAAATCCGCAAATAATGGATGCAGTTTGAAAACGCCTATGTATGATAACATTATACGCTAAAATTGCTTCCCAAACACATTCTAAAGACAGTCTTACTCATTAATACAGTAATAATACAATAATATATAGCAATTATAAATCAAAAACAGTAATAATATAGTGTAATGTGTACATAGTAGGTAAGTCTCGTACATGAAGATGCTGTGATGTCACGTCGTCTGCAGCCAATCGTGAGGAAGAAAAAACGAAAGCTCGTAACTGACATTGCTCTTTTTTAAATTATTTACCGTATGCTGAAATCTGATCAGTAGCTTTGTAAAGTGTTCTTTTGGAATTATTATTGGGTGTTTACTCTGATAACTTAGATCAGCATGTTTAAGTCTTCCTTTATTCTAAGCAAACTCTGATCATCCAAAATTGGGTCCAAAGTCTTTAAGCTAGAACCTCTAGGTAAAGACTTGCCATTTTGCAAATGGTCAATATCATTTTCATACACCGGACTTTGTCCTCTTTCTCAGGACATCAGACAGTGAGGATCTACTTCCTTCACTCCTCCTGACCCCCCAGTTACGGCTGTAAACTGAACACCATACACCTCTAATACTTAGTTGTGGCTGCTCCGGGTGTGACAGTTTCTCCAAGGAAAGATACAACACCTAGAGTAGCTATGGCTCCTACAAGACGCACTGCAACAGCAAGCAAAAAACATAGACGATCCATAGAACAACCGGCAAAACGAGACCCGAAGTCAACAGGGATTAATATGGATCTCGACGCTGACCACCAAGACCTTAACAGCTTGTTGGAGTCCCTGTCTGACGAATCCCAAACACTGGTGAAAATCATATCTGTTATAGTGTCCAACAATTTCTTGTCAGAAATGGATATTCTAAAACAACAACTGGCAAATAAAGACAGAAGGCTTGAACAACTCGAGGAAGACATCATCATGCTAAAAGAAAAATCCAAGACCTTGAAGGAAACCTTGACAATGTAGACCAATACGAACGAGGAGACACGGTGATTTTAGTGGGCCAGTGTTACCAGATGAACCCTAAAGGAAATGCTACCTCACTCATCACCAACGTAGTGAAAGACCAGCTGAATCTCAATATACAAGAAAGTGACATAAATATGGCACACCGTCTGGGACCCAAAACATTACAAAGAAAACGACCCATCATTGTGAAACTACTAAACAGCAGGTCCCTTAAACACGACCTAATGGGAGCCTGCATCAAAATGAGACCTCAACTCTACATCAACGAGAGTCTCACCCCGACCCGGAGCATCGAGAAAAATTCCAACAGTGCTACACGAAAGACGGCAAGATAACTATCAAACTCAGGAACTCAACCATCAAGCACATGATAGTTGACCAGCGCACCCTGAACCAGTCCCTGGATAAGTACCCGCTAATGAAAGACACCTACCTTCAGGCTAGGACATCAGCATAAGCCGCTTGACACAACAGCACTTAAGTATAAAAATGTTGGACTTAAACTACAGATTATGATGCTATTAATTATACTATTACTGTTACTATCTACTACTACTATGACTACTACTACTATTACTACTACAAGTACTTCTGCTACTATTGTTCTATTACCACAGCTACTAATACCTCTGCTACTACTACATCTACTACTACTAATACTACCATTACAACGACTACTACTACTACTACTACTACTACTACTACTAACACCACCACTACCACTACAACTACTACTACTAATAATAATAATAATAATAATAATAATAATAATAATAATAATAATAATAATTTCACTAATATTACTTCTTGTACCACGTGTTTTTTACTATCTCCATCTGATACTACGACTATTCATTATGATACTAATATTATATGTATTGTAGTTAATGTGACTATTGGTTATTGGTATTACTTATGTGTGTATATCTATGAATATGTATGTTTATATGTGTTTAAGTGTTTTCAGTTGTCAAATACCACACACAGACACACACACACACACACACACACACACACACGTAGTATGTTCATTCTCTCTCTCTCTCTCTCTCTCTCTCTCTCTCTCTCTCTCTCTCTCTCTCCCTCTCTCTCTCTCTCTCTCTCTCTCGCTCTCTCTCTCTCTCTCTCTCTCTCTCTCTCTCTCTCTCTCTCTCTCTCTCTCTCTCACACACACACACACACACACACACACACACACACAAACGCGCGCGCGAACTCCAAAGCACACAAACATTCTTTCTAGTTATAATATATGTATATAATTCTTGTTTCATACCCGGCGCGGCTCGACCGTTTTGAATACAGTTTTCTTTTTTTCTTTTTCTCCTAGTATAGTTTTTCTTTTACTCCAGTAACACAATGCCCCACCTCTATGACACTCTCTTTAAAGATGATGAGCAAAATCCTACCAACTCTAATGACATTAGTATGGAACTAATTAATCAGTTACATGGCCACATATATTTCGAGACAGTATCAAAATACTATGACATCCTTTCTTACTACTCATTGGATTTGAACTTCAGAAAAATTAAACATAATTCACTTAAATTCACGATCATTACAAAAGAACTCTGGCAACATTCAAGCCTTACTTAAATCTTTACACATTCAACCTGACATTTGGCTATCACTGATACCTGGCTCACAGACAATAATAAACACTTGCATGAACTTACAGGATACCAATCATACCATATAACCAGAAAAACAAGGAGATAGGGTGGAGTAACAATATTTCTTTCTGACGCAATATACTCTCAGGAAGTTAATGATCTTAGTGTTACAAACGAAAACATTGAAATAAATACAGTTAGGATGAAAACTAAACCAATAAATTTTCTTTTATGCGCAATTTACAGATCAAACAGCAAACATATCGGAGTGGATGAATTCTCACATACACTACATAATCTCCCACAGTACAAAGATAAAAATAACAAAGTAGTTCTTATTGGTGACTTAACATTAATTTTGTTGAACACACCTCCCACATCTCAACAAACAATTTTCTCACAAATATTCAACCATTAAATTTCACCCCTCTCATCACCAGACCAACTAGATTTCCCGACTACTCAAATTTAGATGAACCATACTTGTTAGATCATATCTACATAAATTTCCACGTTCATATTAAATAAGGTATCTTACATTTTTCAGTATCTGATCACCTTCCAATATTTTTTAGTATTACAACACCAGTCACTAGTCAAAAGTCTATAAAAGTCAATTCAGATATATATCAAATATAGGTAAAGAACTTTTTTCGAATAAACTCAACTTTCTAAATGGGCAAGATTATCTTTCATCACAAGATGTAAATTCAAATTGTCGTTTATTCATTAACAAACTTAAAGACTTGTTTAATGAAAGTTTTCCTATAAAAACAAAATATATATCAGAGAAGAGACTAAATTGCCCTTGGATATCACAAGCTGTCCTCAATTCTATAAAATTTAAAAATGATTTATACAAGGACTACAGAATGGGTGCTATATCAGAAGAATATTATAAGAAATATCGAAATATTCTAAATATAACTATTAAAATTGCTAAGAAAACATACTATATAAACTTATTTACAAACTTTAAACATAACACAAGTAAAATACGGAAGGCCATAAATCAATAAAGAAACAATTACAAAGCAACTTATTTGAAATATATTCAATACAACAACAAAACGTTAATTACTCCTGGGGAAATAGCTGAAGCATTTAATGATTATTATGCTAACAGTGCACCGCAGTTAGATAATAACATACCATCATCTGATATTGATCCTCTTAGTTTTCTAACTGGAAATTATCCTACATCTATGGCAATTCCTCCCGTTGTCCCTCAAGACGTAATTAATATAATTAACAGCTTAAAAACAAAAAAGAAAAAAGAGCCAACTTAAATGAAATACCGGTATCCATTATTAAAAACAACAAGGAGCAATTAGCCATCCCATTATCTATATTATTTAATCAATTTATTGCATGTGGTAAATTTCCCTCAATGTTTAAAACATGCAAGTGTAATTCCTATTTATAAGAAAGGGCCTAAGGACATCATAAGTAACTATAGACCTATTTCTCTACTAAATGTGTACTCAAAAATATTTGAAAAAATAATGAAATTTAATTTATCAAAATACCTTGTCAGTAAATCAATTGTAACTCCTTATCAGTATGGATTTAGGCAAGGGATAAGTACTTATAATGCATTAACTAGCTTCAGTGAAACTATCTACACCACACTAAATTCAAATAATTAAGTATACATATAGATCTCCAAAAAGCATTTGATACTGTTCGACATGATATATTACTCAATAAACTACAACATTATGGCATCAGAGGAATCATCCATGACTGGTTCCGCGAGTATCTAACAAACAGGACTCTATCTACCAGACTATCAAATCACTCTTCTTCAACATGCTATACTAAATATGGAATACCACAGGGCAGTGTTCTGGGCCCTATCTTATTTTTGTTTTATATGAATGACCTTCCACACATCTTCAAAGACTATAAAACCATACTATTTGCAGATGACTCTACCTTGTTCCTAACTGGTAGAGATCATAATAACATGATTTATAAAGCTAATACAGAACTTGACATCTTTTATAAATGGTGTGTCAGCAATAGATTAACAGTAATCATAACAAAACTTACTACATGCTATTCACAAACAAACATATAAAAACACTTCCCCCGTTATTTCTCCACTACGATATAATTAAAAGAGTAACAACACATACACTTCTAGGGATAATATTTGATAACTCAAATTATCATTCAAACCACACATTTCTCATTTATGCCTTAAACTATCTAGATCAGTATCTCTTCTCTACTATGTGAAGGATCTTGTGCCGCTAAATATTCTTAAAGATTATGTACAATGCCCATGTCCTTCCCATCCTAAACTATTGCATGCCCATTTGATGTAACACCTACCCAACCCACCTATTACCCTTATTCAGATTACAAAAGAAAATAATAAGAATTATTACTAATAGTGATTATTATGAACATACAAAGCCACTATTCAAAAACACAAATATTCTAACACTCTTTAATCTAAATAAACTTCATATTGGTATTCATATGTTTAAAACACTAAATGAACAAATACAGGTATTACAACCGAACCATAACTACCCAACATGATCCAATCAAAACCTAAATGTACCTCTCCACACCATATCCCTGTATCAACACTCTCTATCGTACACTGGACCTAAATTGTGGAACACAATACCCCAACACATTAAAACACAGCCAATATTAACATCCTCTAAAAATTGTTTCAAAAGGTATATACTATCTCTACAATAGAAATTGTAAATTAGTCAATTGTACCTATAGTGTTTGTAACCTGTACTACCTGCAATTACATTATAAATGTAATATTACCAGTCATGTGTTTATGTATTATATATTATTATTATTATTATTATTATTATTATTATTATTATTATTATTACTACTACTACTACTACTACTACTACTACTACTACTACTACTACTACTATCATTACTATTATTATTATTATTATTATGTTATTATTATTTTGATTATTATTATCATCATTATCATCATTATTACTACTACTATTGTTATTATTATTACTATTATCATTATCATTATTACTATTATCATTATTATTATTATTATTATGACTATTACAATGGTTATTGTTATTAGTATTATCATTATTATTATTATTATTATCTTTATCATTATTACGATTATTATCATATAAATTATACTTTCATCATTCTATGTACATAGTTGTCCCTGTCTTGTTTTTGTTTATAGAGTATTTCTTTTCTTGTTTTGTGTCCTTTAAGATACATAGATAACAACTTTGTTGCCTAAAAAGGTTAAAGCTTTAACATGGGCTTCTTGCTCTATTACATTATAAATTAATTGTAAATGATGTATTGTTAATAGCAGAAATATTAAAGTGTTTCAAGTGTTTCAAATGTTTCAAGTGTTTCAGAATAGATAATCTGTATCCTTGCTTTGTCCAACTCTTCTCCACTAAGTGAACCCAAAATTTTACAGCCTCTTGGATTACTGTTGTGAACAAATCTCAATACCCATGTAAAAACATGAATAACCTTCGTGAATTGACTCCATCGTGAAAGAAGGTTCACAACAAAGGTAATAGGAGACTCACGAACGCGAACCACTTCTTCAGTACAATACGTCCTCTCCTCCTGGTTGCTAGGTAAAGGTACTGCCAACCAATGGGGCCCATTCATCCACAAACTGTTATTCACAAGCTGATCAGCCAAAACACCTCTAGAAATCAAATCAGCAGGGTTATCTTTACTTGAACAATGATGCCAGTAACTAAGAGGAGCAGTATTTTTAATTTCTGTAACCATGTTTTCCACGAACATCTTCCACATGAATCCATGACAGTACAATTCTAGAATCGGTCCAATAAGAAATACAAATCTTATAGTCTAACCTGAGAGACTTTCAGGCAAAAGTTACTAATCTTGCACAGAACAAAGCACTCAACAATTCCAACCTTGACGAAGTTACAGTTTTAGTTGGGGCTACTCTAGACTTTGAGGCTACTAAAGTTGTCCAATAATAATTACCATCC
The DNA here is from genome assembly GCA_020233015.1 of Callinectes sapidus. Classification (NCBI taxonomy): domain Eukaryota; kingdom Metazoa; phylum Arthropoda; class Malacostraca; order Decapoda; family Portunidae; genus Callinectes; species Callinectes sapidus. Next base: position 1,395,549 of record CM035178.1, on the reverse strand, counting down.
AAACAAGTTCGAATAAACACATATGCACCAGATGCCTTATCAGAGGCATCACCAAACACATGTAATTCTAAATCAGGCAAACTCTTCCATGACATATCCTTGAAGTTACATTTGTTGACACTCCATGTCTTAAAATGCTCTGAACTCTTAACACACTTTCTTATTTTACTATTAAGGTCTTGAGGCAGTAAGTCATCCCAGGAGATAGCAAACCTCAACACTTCCTGAAACAGAATCTTCCCACACATGACAAAGGGACTGATGAGACCTAAAGGGTCAAATATCTTAGCAATAATACTTAATACACTTCTTTTGGTATAACAAAAGTCAACCTTAGAATACATTTCAAGCCCTTGGAAGTAGAATGTGTCACTAGAGTTATACCAGTGTACTCCTAGTGCATTCAAAACAGTCAGTAAACTTTGGGAGAACAGTTACATCATTAGAAACCACTTTGTAAGGGACATACCTGCATGTGACAAAACTGTGTGTGCTTCACAAAACTTTGTGTATGCTTCGTCAACACTGTCAGCTCCACTAACCCAGTTATCTATGTACATATCCTGTTTTAAATCTTGAATCACCTCAGTGGCAGGATACTTACTTAGATGGGCTGGAAGTGTTGTCGAAGAGTAAACGTAAAAACCTCATGTGGCAGGGTCAAGAGCTAGTACCATTCTCTGTCATCAACAAGAAACGATGGACGTCACGATCTTCACGTTTTACAGCAATCTGCAGAAAGGCTTTTGTAATGTCACCTTTTATAGCAATAGGCCATCTTCCAAACCTTACCAAAACCTCTACCAAGTCAGGATTTAGTGATGGACCTGTGTGAAGGGACACTCCATTATAACCTTTAGCAGATGCATCAAAAACAGGTCTGACTTTGGTACTCACTCTATCCCCTTTGACCACAGGACGATGAGGCATATAATATGTAGGGTGCATAACCTGTGGCTCATGACAAGGAACCTCTTCAATTATACGTCTTTTCATACTTATCAAACATCTTTTAATATTCATGTCTTAAATCAATATCCTGACAATTTAGCTTGTAACTTAATCAGTCTCTTATTTGCATTATTTACACTATCCATCAGATCACTCTTAACAGATTTGCTTTTCCATGGCAGGACTACTCCATACCTCCAATGAAAAATACTGCACGTTCTCATTAAAGTCTTGAAAAATAGCATCAAACTCAGACTTATCTGACTCTTTGGAACCTAAACCAACTGACTCAAGGTCCCAGAATTTAGCAACATCAAAGTCAGATGCCTTAAAAATACATAAAAACTGTGCAGACGACACCAGGGAATCAGAAGTATCTTGCCACGAACCAGATAAAACATATTTAAAAACAGATTATTTAAGTGCTGCAACTTCATCAATCTGAATAGAATCAAGTGATGTAAGAAAACTCCTGTACACATCTATCTATATCTATCTATCTATCTATCTATCTATCTATATCTATATGCACTTGAGAATTGTTAGTATAATCAACTGCAAGTTGTACACGAGAAAACTTATCCAATACATTGCTAGGTATGGTGGGTCTCAACAATGGTTCAGAAATAATTGGTACCTCCATGGCTGTGAAAGAACTTACTTTATGTTCACTGTCCAAAATATTTAACTCACACACATTACTCTTTATGTTTCTACCAGACTTGTAACCACCAAAGGCTGAATAGGAAATGAATTCACTTTTCCTCCACTTTAGTTTACACCTTTAAACTAACTTTTTACTTATGTACGTCCCGTCAGAGCCACAGTCAAACATTATCTTAGCCTCATGAGTCTCCCCTTCAGCTCCAGCAACAATAACTCTGGCAGTCTGTAGAATAGTACATGGGTTACAAGAACAGTTAGTACTATAAAGAGACACTGCACCTTGACTAGGTAGCTGAGTATCAGTATTAATTAATAATTCTTGCTGGTACTACTTGAAGGAACAAGATATGCCTGTGTTGCAGATACACTTGTGGCCCATAAAGAGCCATTAGCATCACTCTTAGACTGTAAACAACCTTTGGCCACATGGCCTTTAACCAAACATTTAAAGCACACTCCAGCAAGTTTAATCTATTCAGCTTGCTCTTTATCAGGCAATCTTAACACATCCAAACATTTCTCAGACTTGTCTTTTATTGCAAAATACACAAGCCGTGTTACTGATATCAATACTTGATGCATGCAGGGCTGAAGCAGTAGAGGGTCTATCTCTTACCAACCGTGAGCTGAAAGGCGGAGTTTTGCGCTGTTCACTCATCCCAGGATTCTTATGCTTACCTGTAGTGGCATCTGAAAATACCTGACCTCTCAATACTCTCTATTTCCTTTTGCAGGAATTTCAAAGGCCACTCCAAATCACTTTCTCGCTCAACACCCTTCCTGGCCTACTCCATACGTATTTCACTAGGAAGCCGTGACAATATTGTTACACTGGTCCCCGTCCATACACAGCTTCCAAAGCCGCGATACGTACACTCTTACCCAAAATGGCAGCACAGGACTGGTGGCACAGACATAGGGATGTTTCTAAGCGAAGATTCGTAGCTAACGAGGGGAAGCGAGGTAACAGACCCACAGACTAGACTTACTCAGAGAAGCAAGAAGACAATCAAAGGCTTGGCACAACTTCCTTACTTTACTGGCACACAACAAGGTAGATACAGGGTGAATACGCAGGGGATGTCGTCAAATTTAGGGGTAAAACTGTAAAAGTCATTGTAGTGTGACAGGAAACTACCTTATTGTAAATATATCGTTTTCGATGGGAAGGAGGAGTGTAAAAAGTAATTATGTAATGACTGTTGTGTACGAGGGAACTGCCGTGGGTGAACTGGTTTGGTGTGTTTGAAATCAGAGTTGGAAGCTCTGAGGTTAACTTGGTGTACCGGACGGTGGTGTCTGGCAGAAGCAGACCGGGACTGGTGGAGTGTGGTGGACTGGTGGCTGTGGTGTGGGTAGTGCGCCACACACCGAGGACTTACTTGCAGGTTTTTACAAATTAAGTTTGCTCAAGTGTATTATATTCTGGCTGTGTTTCTTTCTAGAGGTAATTAGGATATATGGTGTGACGTGTTGTATCGTGGTATTTCGTGGGTATTTTGTGCTGTGTCGGTATTGGGGTGATTGTTTGGGAATGGGTTGATGGTGGATTGTGCTGTGTGCGTTATTCATGTATTAGGTTAAGGATATTAGATGTAAGTTTTCATTATATTAATTATACCCAAAATTCACTGTTGTCTTAAAATCCCGCTGACTAAACGAGGGTTGAAAAGTAATAGGAACCTGGTGTGTTTTGTCTGTGCGTCGTTACAGTTCACCCTCGCCTCCTATCATGCTGGAGGAGTGATGGCAGTAGTACACATAGTAGCTACACATGATTTTTTTTTTTTAATCGAAAGCGTGTACTATTAGGAGATGTCATCTTGCGGAGTTACAGCCAGGTATCTGCAATAGAAAAAAAGAAAAAAACTGTAAAATTGCAATATTACGCAAAAACTATAAAACTTAGAATACTTTGTTTCATGCTCTTAATAGAAGAAGAGTTGTTACACACCTGTAACAGATTACATTTTGAAGCAATTTTCTTTTAAGAGTTTATTGGGCTAAAGAATTGTAAAAAAAAATATTCGTAAAAAATGTAAATCTTACTAATTTACGGTGTTAATTTATCCAAAAAACGGTCAATTACAGTTGTAGACAATTTATTTAGGAACAAAACGCAAAAAAAAAATCATGAAAATCCATCATTAAATTTAAAAAGTTATGCAAGCAAGAGTATACATACTGGTACCTCTGTTTTGAGAAAACGGCGTCTGAAGTTGGGTGACGTTCTGCGCCGCGCCCCTCAGTGGCTGCATAGGCGAGGTCCCTCTGTAGGTTCCTATTCCGCACCTTGTTCTTGATGGGTTTCTTCAAGTTGGTATTTGTTCTCTCAAGGTATCTCATTGTTCTTTCTGTTACAGGTACTCCAAGGTCTCTGTACATGTTACTTTCAACATAACCAGCGTTGAAGTGATGGTGGTGGCTGTGGTTTAACAATTAAGTATTAACAATTAAGTATGCACATTAAACCTAACCAATAAACAGCAAGTTAACAAGTTCAGATATAATAGTTCAAGTTACAAATAAGGTCAAACGCCTACAGCATGGTGAGATAATTATTTACATGAGAAAATGTACACACCTTGCATTGCGATTCACTGGGCCTCCAAATGGGAATCAAACAATCAATGCTCCTGCCAAAGAAATGGCAGACGTGGACTCTTAAAATATCCAACAAGATTGTGTCCTGCACCCCACACCGTCACCAGAGACTGCTTTCCACACAATGAAGTATGCGGGTACCTCACCTAACCAGCGCACCTTCCTTTTGTCATATGGAAGGCGTGATTGGTCTATGACGATGACGTCAGTGAACCACTACATGAGCAAACTAGTTCGAATTATCACTAATAACAATACAGTAACCAGAGTCGAACACAAAAAACGGTGCGAACGAGAACGATATCATTAACATAATATCCATCACCAAATACATATAATTACCCTTGACTTATCTAAATTAAATCCACCACCAACATACATATAATCACCCTAAATTTCAGTCTCATGGCTCCCATAATCATAATTATAATCAAATTGTGTACACAATCCTTCAACATCTAGGCTCTTCGGTGGGGATCGTACCCCAAGAATCTTAATACAAATTTTTTACCAATTTTTGGACAAGGCGCTTCAGAGTAGATCTGTCAGCAAGTTGTACATTCACCGAACACACCAGGCCATCTTGAGATGGGTAAACTTCAACAATTCGTCCTAGTTTCCAATAGAAACGATGGCACTGCTCGTCTATTAGTAAAACTAGATCCCCTACACAGGCATTCTGCCTACGAGTGTTCCATTTCGCTCGGGACTGGTATTGATGAACGATTTCCTTTTTCCACCTCGACCAAAATAGGTCTATAGAGTATTGAACACGACGCCACTGTTTGGACGCGTATAGATCAGATGGTTCCATGTGTTCCGCAGCCAAAGTATGAGGAATAACCTTAGACTTCATAGTGATCAAGTGGTTTGGTGTGAGAGGTTCAAGTGACTGAGTGTTACTGATGTAATTAACATTAAGGGGTCTGTTGTTTATCACCGAGGCACCTTCGGACAACACTGTCATTAGACCTTCATCATCTAGATGAGACTCATATTCACAGAGGATGCCCTCAATAACCTGTCTGGCTACACCAATAATCCTTTCCCATACTCCACCTCTGTGGCTGGCTGCAGGTGGATTAAAAACCACATCACATCCCATTTTCAACAATTCATTTTTTGCACCAAAAAAATTTGTTCCTTGGTCGCACCTAATTTCTCTCACAGAACCACGAAGTGCAACAAATCTCTTAAATGCGTTATTAAAATGTCTTTGCTGAGCGAGTGAACAACCTCAATATGCACTTCCCTGCTCACTAGGCATGTGAACATCACGCCATACCTCTTACACTCTCTTTGTCTTGACTTCACGATGAAAGTCCAAATAAATCACTGAAGTGAAAGTCACTGTTCCCTTAATGTAAGGTTTATTCAACAAAGAACATCATTTCTGGAACAACGTACAAATCACAATTAATATTCATCACACCTATTAGTGTCACAATATCACAATAGTGTTTTAGTATCAACTTAATTTCTAACATTATCATCATTACAAACATATACCAATAATTTGTTTTACTAACCTGAACAATTTCTGGACAGTAGCTGAGAATGAACTGACTGACTAGCCAGCAGCAGATGCATAGGTTTACTCTCATACGGCTAGTACAAAACAGTGAACCAATGATACCAAAACAATGAAACCATTAATGAAACAATGAAACCCTAGATGAAACCATTAATGAAGCAACACAGTTTAATCATACAATCACCACAATCACAACCTGTGAACCAGAAAGGATAGTATGGGGAGAGTCTGTCCTCTGGTAGATCACTGTTTACTTTCTGAAGGGTTAGTCGTCTATGGAAAGACGTGGAAAACTGCAAGGTGATATCATCAGCATAGGAGTGGTTAGGGCAAAAAGTTTGGTTTAGAAGATCATTGATGAATAATAGGAAGAGAGTGGGTGATAGAACAGAACCCTGAGGAACATCACTGTTAATAGATTTAGGGGAAGAACAGTTACCGTCTACCACAGCAGCAATAGAAAGATTAGACAGGAAACTTGAGATGAAGTTGCAGAGAGAAGGATAGAAGCCGTAGGAGGGTAGTTTGGAAATTAAAGCTTTGTGCCAGACTATCAAAAGCTTTTAATATGTCTAGAGCTACAGCAAAATTTCACCAAAACCTCTAAAAGAGGATGACCAAGACTCAGTAAGGAAATCCAGAAGATCACCAGTAGAGCGGCCTTGACGGAGGCCATACTGGCGTTCAGATAAAAGATTGTGAAGTGATAGACGTTTAAGAATCTTCTTGTTAATAATAGATTCAAAAACTTTAGATAAGCTGGAAATTAAACCAATAGGACGGTAGTTTGAAAGATTAGAATTGTCACCCTTTTTAGGAACTGGCTGAATGTAGGCAAACTTCCAGCAAGAAGGAAAGGTAGATGTAGATAGACAGAGTTGAAAGAGTTTGACTAGGCAAGGTGCAAGCACAGAGGCACAGTTTCGGAGAACAATAGGAGGGACCCCATCAGGTCCATAAGCCTTTCAAGGGTTTAGGCCAGCGAGGGCATAGAAAACATCATTATGAAGGATTTTAATAGGTAGCATGAAGTAGTCAGAGGGGGGAGGAGAGGGAGGAACAAGCCCAGAATCATCCAAGGTAGACTTTTTAGCAAAGGTTTGAGCAAAGAGTTCAGCTTTAGAGATAGATGAGATGGCATTGGTACCATCAGGTTGAACTAAAGGAGGGAAAGATGAAGAAGTAAAGTTGTCGGAGATGATTTTTGCAAACTTAGTGTTGTTCAATGCCTCAAAAACTCAATTCCTCCACCTACCAACTCGACACAATCTTCCAAATAACTATCTGCTCTTCTTCAATGACACTCAACTGTCCCTTTCTTCTACACTGAATATTCTCTATCTATCCTTTATAATCTAAACTGGAAACTTCACATCTCTTCTCTAGCTAAAACAGCTTCTATAAAGTTAATCTATAAAGTTAATGAACCGTCTCCGCCAGTTTTTTCTCGTCTCCCCAACTGCTAACTCTATATACAGGGGCCTTATCCATCCATGTTTGGAGTATGCTTCACATGTTTGGGGAGGCTCCACTCATAAAGCTCTTTTGAACAGGGTGGAATGAAAAGCTTTTCGTCTTACCAACTCCTCTCCTCTGACTGACTGTCTTCAGCCTTTTTCTCATCGCCGCAACGTTGCCTCTCTTGCTCTCTTTTACCGCTATTTTTGTGCTAATTGCTCTTCTGATCTTGCTAACTGCATGCCTGCCCTCCTTCCGCGGCCTCGCTGCACAAGACTTGCCTCTTTCTCTCATCCCCCCTATTCTGTCCACCTCTCTAATGCAAGAGTTAACCAGTATTCTCAGTCTTTCATCCCTTTGTCTGGTAAACTCTGGAACTCTCTCCCTGCTTCTGTATTTCCATCTGCCTATGACTTGAACTCTTTCAAGAGGGAGGTATCAAGACACTTATCCCGTTCTTTTGGCTTTTGATCTCGAACTTTCCCAGGGACCGGCACTTCAGAGGGCTTTTTTTGTTTTGTTTTATTTGTGTTGCCCTAGGCCGCCCCCTTCTACATAAAAGAAGAAAAATTGTTGTTTCCGATGTGAAGGACCTTGCACTTTTCTACATAAAATTTCATCTACCATTTTTCTGCCCATCATGTTAGTTTGTTGAGGTCACTCTGTAATTCTTGCCATTGTGATGCTGACGCTACTTTACTCATTATTTTGGTGTCGTCCACAAATTTACTTCATGTGCAATTTATGCCTTCATCAATATCACTAATGTATATTACGAAAAGTACTGGACCTAAAACAGAGCCTTGAGGAACACCGCTATTTATTTCATGCCACTCTGATTCTTTTCCGTTGATAACAACACGTTGTTTTTTGTCAGAGAGCCAGTCTTCAGGGTATTTCCGAATATGCCGTGAGCTTTTACTTTACTTATTAATCTCTTATGTGGGACAGTGTCGAAAGCTTTTTGGAAATCGAAGAAAATAATGTCAACTGCTTTTGTCTCGTCATACGAGTTACATACTTCATAGAAGAGGACTAGTAAATTTGGTAAGCAGCAGCGCCTTTTTCTGAATTTGTGTTGGGAGTCTTTTATTATTTTATTCCCTTCTAAGAACGTGACAATCTTATTTCTAATCACTGTTTCCATCTGTTTTCAAACTACTGAATAAGACCTGTAATTTGCTGGAAGTGATTTATTTCCTTTTTTGAAAATTGATGTAACATTTGCTAGCTTCCATTCATTGGGAACTTTCCCCGCTAGTAGCGTTTTACTGAATAAAGTCGTAAGCGGTTTCAAGGGTTCATTTCTTGCTTTTTTTAAGAAGCCTGAATGATATTTTATCTGGCCCATGTGTTTCGTTTACGTTCATGCTGTTCATGACTGAGAGGATTTCATTTTCTGTAATTATGAAGTTAGGCAGTGTGGTACCCTGTGTCTGGGGCGCGACGGTAGGCAGGTTGCCGTGAAAATCCTCAGTCGTGAAGACTGTTGAAAATTGTTTAGGATATTTGCCATGTCAGCTTCGTTTCTATTTGTTTTCCATTTTCTGTTTAACAGGCCAATTGTTATTGTTAAGACTCTCTTAGTTTTTACATAACTATAAAATTCTTTCGGGTTTGGCTTGCATGAGTTTGCTAACTGAATTTTAACAGATTTTTTGTAGCATCTTATCAGTTTTTTCGTTTGTCTGTGCAATCTATCATCTAATTTATCATTTTCGTGATGTTCCAGTGTATATTTGTGGAGGAGGGGGAGGAGGGGGAGGAGGAGGAGGAGGAGGGGAGAAAAATAAGATAAAGGAAGAAAAAACTGTTACTCATTTGATTTGTTAAATCAATTCCTTTGTCTCTCCTATGTTTGTAATTCTCATTTTTTATATCTCCTTTTCCTCTCACCCCTGAACACACCTTCCCTACACACACACACACACACACACACACATACACACACACACACACACACACACACACACACACATACACACACACACTCACTCAAGTTGGAACAATACTCTCGAAGGGAGAACCTGCCTATTGTCGGAATTGATGAGGAGGCAAACGAAACCGAAGACGTTCTGGGAGCCAAGATCATCGAATTAGCTGGAGACATTAGAGTGGAGCTTAAACCAGACGACATATCGGTGGTACATTGTATGGGAAGGCCCAAGGAAGGAGATAGGCCTGTAATTGTAAGATTTTGCCATAGGAAGAATAAGTACGAAGTGATTCGTAACATAAAGAAGTCGAAGGGTAAACAAAGGAAAGTGTATGTCAATGATGACTTGACTTTACTAAGGACTAAGATGATGAAGTTAGTGAAGGAGCAGGACATGTGAAAAATGTGTCCACAAGGGAAGGGAGTATTCTCGCCCGGCTGCACAGTGGTGGGAAACCACTGATTACTAACACTCCAGATCATTTACAAAAAGTTGGGATCACCACTCCTGTCTTGGAAAACCTTAGTTTACGTGAGTTGATTTGGTTCTAGGATTGTGCTAGGACACAGCACATGCCTAAGCATAATTCGGTTACAACTGTTACCCCTGTAGAGCACACTCACCAAATGCCTCTCTATGTATTGCCTCTCAATGTTTGTGGCATTAAATCAAAGCTTCTCTCTGTAGATTTTGTTGGTTTCATCAAATCTATCACCACTTTTGTTTTCCTTGTATATGAATAATATTGAAGAACAGTTGCTAAGGAGCAATTGTAATTATGTCACTATTGGAGATAAATGGATTGATGATATGCTGAAGATCCTTGTGTTAATGTATGTGGACGATACTGGTGTATTGGTTGATAGTGAAGCAGGCATAGCTAATGCACCGAAAGCAATGGACATATATTTTGATAAATGGAAGTTAGACATCAATTGTAAAAAGACTAAAATGACTATATTTTCTAATGATAAATGTGCTGAGGAAATTACTATTTTGAATTTAAGGGAGAACATACAGAACTTGGAAGTGAATATGAATATCTTGGTGTTTTAATGAACTACAATAGGAGTTTTAAAACATGTCAAGAACAACTTTGCCAGTAAGGAAGAACAGTCTTAAAGCAAAATGTCGAAAATTAGATTTGCCCATTGATTTGCGACTAGAATTGTTTGACGCCATAGTATTGCCAGTTATTATGTATGGTTGTGAGATTTCGGGCTTCAAAGTTATCAAGGATGTAGAAAATTTGCAGGTAACGTTTTTGAAACACATACTAAATGTCCGTAAGACTACATGTAACGCAATGATGTATGGTGAGTTAGGCAAATACCCTGTTAGCGTTCACATCAAAACAAGAATTAAGCTACTGGATTAGATTATTGACTGGTAAACAAGATAAATTTTGTTATATAATGCATTAGTGCATTTTCAAGTTATATACTCAAAATACTTTTAAATCCTCATGGCTTAACTATATAAAAACTTTGTTGAACAATTCAGGTATGTCTGGGATATAGGTCAGTCAAGAGATAAATCATCATATTTGGTTGAAACACGCCTTTGAGAGAACTGCCAAAGACCAATGGATAACGGAATGGACGTCATTATTAAATAGTAAGTCTTCCTGTAATATTTATATTCTATATAAAAAAATATTTTGTTTTAAAGAGCTACTTAAAGAAACTGCCAAAGTTGTACAGGATTAGCTTTAGTAGATTAAGAACTAACAATCACTGATTACCTATTGTAACGGGTAGGTACACTAGAACTCCAAGAGAGGAGAGGAAATGTGACAAATGCAATATTAATTCAATAGGGGATGAGTTTCATGTTCTGCTTGAATGTAACAACGAAGAAATCACAGAACTCAGGACAATATATTTACCGAGGTATTACAAAAATAATCTAAGTAGGTATAAGTTTCTACAACTATTACAAAGTGACAGATACACAGTACAACGTTAAGTAGCAGTATTTATTAAATCTGTATTTAATATTTTTCGATAATGTGTACAGAGTCAAGGGATGATTTATAATGTATATTTATGTGAGGAAGCTGTGCTCCATACTTTGTTAAAAAGTCTGAGCATAATAAAGAAATCTAAGTCTAATGATTATGATATTATTTGTTTTACAGAAACTAAATATGATGATGTTGACTTGATCAACATGAAAGATAGAATGGAAAATAATGGGTTTGATATTGTTTACAAAAATAGGAGTAAATTAAGCAGATTTAAGTCTGGTGATCTTATTGCTATTGAAAAGAATTTAGCTTTAAGTGGAAACTAATGAGATCTGAGTTTGATTCATTGCCATCAGTTAAGATTAATAAAAGGAGTATACAGTTTAGATAAAGAACTAGTTTTAAGTTGTGTTTATATTCCTCCTTCACACTCAAGATATGGTATTGAAGAACATTTTAATGACTTGGATAATTTTCTATCGACTCATACAAATGATGATTATGTGCATGTTTTGTGTGGTGACTTCAATGCTCACACGCTTACTCTTCTTGATTTTTGAACAACTGTTGATGATGATGATCAGGTGACTGCTCAGATACCCTACACAAACTTGTCAGACACTCGGCTGATAGGGCTAGTCACGATTTAACATCCGACAGGTGGTTAGAGGCAGAGGTCGGGGTGGGGGCTATAGGCGCGGGCGAGCCTCTAGCCATGGCCCCGATCCAAGTATGCTGGGGGGCCCGACTGTGCAGACCTCTCGGGTGCCAAGGCACCAGAGGGGCCTGCCTACTGGTATGACGGATGCAGGGGAAAGCCTGCGGGAGCCCTGTGTCCTGAAAGGGGCGGGAGGACCCCCTAGCCCTACTTCTGATTTTGGGGGTGCCGGTGGGGCTGCAGATGTGGCGCCTGCACGTTGGACCGCTCCTGGGGTGAACCTTCGAAGGGTTCTGCGTGTGGGCTCCTGGAATGTCCTGAGTCTCTCAGAGGATCACCGACTGCCTCATTTATCAGATGAGCTCAGTAGGCTGAGGGTGGATATGGTGGGGCTCTCTGAGACAAGGAGGCCTGGCAGTGGCGAGACCAGTAGTAAGGGTTTTACTTACTACTGGTCCGGCATGAGTAATGGTCACCATGTCAAGGGGGTAGCCATAGGCGTCTCCAGCAGACTGAAGCCGTCTGTTGTAGAGGTTGATGAACGTATAATGCGATTAAGGCTGAAGCACAGTTTAGGCTTCATGTCTGTTGTTGCTGTATATGCTCCTACCGAGGTATGTGAAACTGAAGAGAAGGAGATGTTCTATGCCAAACTCGACTCTGTACTGGACCAGTGTCCCCGTCGTGATGCACTCATTGTCCTGGGCGACTTTAATGCTGTCACTGGCACTGAAAGGGCTGGCGATGAAATATGTGTTGGTCCCCATGGTTCTGGTACCAGGAATGACAACAGCTCTTTCCTTCTGAATTTTGCAAGATCCAGAAGGCTGAGAGTTGCGGGTTCCTGGTATCAGAGACCAGCGCTGCACCGCTGGACTTGGTATAGCAATGTTGGAGGGGTAGCGAAGGAGATCGATCATATCCTTGTCAGTACTCGTTGGAGGATCCTCCAGAACTGAAGGGTTTTTCGGAGTGCCGAGTTCTTTGCGACCGATCACAGGCTTGTTGTTGCTTCACTCAAGCTTCATATCAAGTCCAGAAAGCCTCCACGACGCAACCACACTGTGTTTCATCTTGAGGAGCTGAAGGACTTGACATGTACACAAGAGTATGCAGTGACAGTCTCCAATCGGTTTGGAGTGCTCGACACCCTTGAGGACCCTGAGGAGCTATGGGATACCTTCAAACGTGAGACTCTTGAGCTACCAAGGAATGCATTGGGGAGCGCCCGAGGTCACGGAGTGGCTTCACCTCGGTAGAAACGCTGGAAAGTATTGAGGAGAGCCGCGCTGCCAGACTTGCTGGGGACCATGACCAGTACAGGGCTCTGTCACGTAGGACTAAAACTCTTCTGAGAAGAGACAAGTAGAGGTACGTCAGGGATCTCGCTGAGGATGTCGAGTGTCATTTTAATGCTAATGACCTCAGACCTGCCTATCGAGCTCTGAAGAAACTCCGCTCCAAGTCTACTTCTCAGGTGAGTGCTATCCGAACAGCAGATGGTTGCCTCGTATCGGACGCAGATGGGCAGATGGTTCGTTGGGCTGAGTACTTTGAGCAGCTGTTCACAGTGGATCCTCCAAGCGGACAGCTCCGGACTGCAGGGTTGCAGACGCTGGATGCTGATCCACCCATTGACGAAACTGCACCCTCCATTGGCGATGTCAAGGAGGCTGTGGCAAAGTTGAGGGGTGGAAAGGCAGCTGGCATCTGCAACATCAGTGCGGAGCTGCTCAAAGCTGGGGGTGAAGCCATGATCCGTGGGTTGCATGCTGTCTTGACTGCTGTATGGCATTCAGGTACCATTCCCCCTGACTGGAAGAAGGGATTGGTCGTCCCTATCTGGAAGGGGAAAGGGGACCGTCAAGATTGCAGCAACTACCGTGGAATAACGCTGCTCAGCGTACCAGGCAAGGTGCTTGCCCATTTGCTGCTGACACGGATCCGCACTCACCTGCTGAAGTATCAGAGACCTGAACAGGCAGGGTTCACGCCCGGTAAGTCAACAACTGACCGTATCCTAGCGCTTTGCGTACTGGTGGAGCGCCGACATGAGTTTCGACAGGGAATGCTTGCAGCCCATGTCGATCTCAAGAAGGCGTTTGACGCAGTGCATCGAGAGACATTCTAGGATCTTCTGCGTCTCCGTGGGATTCCTGCAACGATTATTGGTCTATTAACTGACCTGTACTCCGGGACTGTAAGTGCTATGAAGTGTGGAGGAGGGGTGTCCAGCTCCTTCCCTGTGAATACAGGTGTGAGGCAGGGCTGTGTGCTTGCTCCATCACTTTTCAACACATGCATGGATTGGGTACTAGGCAGAGTTGTGGAACAAAGTCATTGTGGAGCATCTGTCGGCAACACCGAGATTACAGATCTTGTTTTTGCTGATGATGCAGTAATGTTTGCTGAGTCACTGGAGGTTCTGGTAATGGCTCTAGAGGCACTGCACGAGGAGGTGAAGCCCTTGGGACTTTAGATTTGTAGATTGGAACTGAGAGGTAAAAAAATGGATTGAGAGAAAAGAAAACAGATTGAAATTTAGAGAAAGGAACTGTGGTTTATTTCATGTGTTCAGGTTCTGGATGAGATAATGCTACCTACCTGGTTATCTCATTACCTGTGTTTCATAAGTATAGCACCTTTACTCTTTTTCTTTTTCCTTTTCTTTGTTGATGAAGAATAATGAGTTGAATTTTTCCCTCAAGGTCGCCCATGTGAAGGAAGCAATTAAACCCGTGTGCCGTGAGTTTGTGCCGCGCATCATGACCTATCTCTCCAAGGTTCAGGTCATCCACAAGTCAGCGACACGCATGCTGGTCACCATTGCCAGGTAAGCCAGGTCAACAGGTCACCAGCTAACCAGTTCTCAGGTAACACATGTTTGTGATGAGTAGTGATGTGTGATACTTGTTCACTTGTTATTCATTTGGACAACTATTTACTCTAAAGTTTAGGCTGATCTTTCTAATTTTTTTTTGGTGCCTGTCAAAGTTGCACTACATTTTATTGGGATTTAAGAGAAGCACCAGGCAAATTAAACTTCAAACACACTGAGATTGGAGAGAAGCAGCATTAAGATTGAAGAATAGGAACAGTCAAATCAAATTCATACACAACACAATCTCATTAACTTCTCACAACATCTTTTTCACACCTACACACTAACAAAACTCATTAACTTATGACGTATTATGATTTTTCTGCTGGAACACTATCTCATTAACTACATAATCATCACCTTCACTACTGCATCTTTTTACCACTTGAATCTGTGCTTCTGTCTCCAGGAACACCCAGAGCATACAGCCGTTACTGGACAGCCTGTTTATTCCATACGTGGGTGTTGAGTTAGGCGAGGCGGATGATCCAGAGTCTCCCAATGGGTGTTCACAGTGTAAGATTCTGTCAGAAGGTTCATCAGCATTCTTGGACCAGATGGTGAACTTCTTCAACCACATCCACCAGTACGGGCAGTGCGAGGTGTCCAGCCGCCTGCATCCGTCACGAGAACTTGCGATGCGTGAAGGATGTGCTGTAGCCTTGCCTCACATCACAAGGTAAGGGTGTACAGGGGCTCCTCAGTCAAGGTGGAGTTCTGTTCCTTGGTCATATTATAAACCAATGAATGTTCTGTGTACGTCTGCACCGGGCTTAGTAAGTTAATTTAAAAGTATGTATTTTAAGATAACAGAGTAAAGGATGGTGGGAGTCAGAATGAATAGGTAAGCATTTTTTCAATGCATTCAATACCTTGAGTTTGATGACCCTTGTTCAGTGCTATACCTATGGAACCAAGCAACTGTGAAACTTGAGAGGGGCTGCAGTGACATTAAGACATCACTGCTGTACATATCTGTTTGACTTGGATCATTCTAACTATTTTGGGGATGAGTTAGTGTAGCAAAAAGAATAACAGAGTATAAGGAAAGATAAACAGAAAAATTGTAGAATATAAATATGCAAGAGAAACACAGTAGAATGTACAAAAATGGAAGGAAAAGAGTACAATATGTATAAAAGAATAAACATCTTAGTGTATCATTGTCTCTCCACAGGTGCCCCAAGCTACTTCACGACTTCATGGTAGGTTACCCAGCCATTGACTTACTGATGAACGTGTTGCACTCCTCCCAGCCCCCGGACCAGGCCAGCTACATGTATGCCACTGCTGCACTCTCCCGCCTCGCCTCAGCCCTACAGGTAGTGATGGCCGGGAGGAACACACCGCTGCACGTCAATGTTAGGCAGATCATTGTAAAGAAAAAGATGTAGAATTGTGGATGTTTCATTGTTATTGTTGTGTTTTAAGTAATGTTGTGAGGGTTCAAGAGGAATAGATAGCTGTTACATATATTAATTATTATGAATGACTTGAAAAAACTAACTACCACTTGGGGCACTTGACATAAAACACGAACTATATTTAACATTTAAAATATGATATTTTTGAAAGAAAATTTATGAAAATACATAAAAAACATTAAGATTTGAGGCACTTGAGATGAGACACTGTAACATTTCAGAATACAAACAAAGTACAGTGAACACAGATGAAGTTGGATCCCTTGGGTGGAAAGTGTGTGCAGAATTGTAAGCACACAGTAGTACTACCATGGAACTTTGGGTCAAGTGTTGTGATGGTACCAGCCATCTTAGGAAGAGTGTACACCTCTCCTGTTCTGCCCACACCTCAGTGCTTTCTTGGTAACGGAAGAGAGTGGATGTTTTACTTTTTTATTTTATTTAAACAGTGGGCTTTTTACAGGAATTTATGGGCTAAAGGAGACCACCTATCTGAAGGTCCACCCATTTGGGAACCATTACCCCGAGTGGATGCCCAATACCCACTCAGGATTCGAACCCGTGTGCTCAGGGATCCCAGGCTCCCCAAAGTGCAAGTGGTTCCACTGTACCACTGCAGCCCACTTTGCCTTGTTATCTTTACTTAATTATTACAAGCATGCAAACCTTACAAACCTTACAATCCAGCATGGCTCCCAAACCACTCAACGATACAAAAAAATGGTCCTATTATAGCCCAAAGGAGAGAAAAGTCACTTCCTCTGAATCATGCAGGTGAATAGGACATGGAAGGATGAGCGAAAAAGGGCTACTTGCTGCTGTGCTCATATCTTCTCTGATGCATTTCTAGGCAGCTGTAGGTGCATTTCTTTCAGTTACCTGGTTGTCAAACAGACTTTTTCTTCAAGGCAATCACTGTGAGAATATCTGGATTCTTTGATGTCTTTCTTTTGGCTCCAAGATGGATTTTATGAGCAAAACCTTTTTTTTTTTTTATGATAGATGGCAAGTGGCAGCAACAATCCTTTTCACTTACAATTGTCCTCTCACTTCTTAATTGGCTGTATATTTCAGCAATAGTGACTTTTCCCCCTTTAAAGTTAGAATGTGACCCTTTTCTGCATCTTTGAGTGTTTAATTTTTTCAACAATGCTGGATGTAAGGATAAGGTTTGCAGGGTTGTGGTAAGGAAATTAGGTAAGGAAAACAATACCAAGTGTAAAATTGGAGCTCAACATTCATCTGCCCTCTTCTATTACCAAGGAAGGAAGCACTGAGGGTGTAGGCATTGTTGAAGTGTCTATCCTCCCTCAGCTTTCTGTTACCACCAGAACAGATTACCCAACTTGGGCAAAGCCAACACAGTGACGTATTGTGTGACTACTATTTTGTGTGCTCAAGGGTCCAACTTCTTATGTTGTAGCTGCATAATTCTGAGTAACTTCTGTTGAAAGTTATTGAAATAGGACACCTAAACAGATGTCAATCCCTCCCTCACTCCATCTTATCTGTCCCACAGCTAGAGAACCAGTTCAGGCCAGTGCGGTGTGAGGTGTGTTACCGGCGAGAGAGTCACACCAAGGAGGAGGTCACTGCACAGCTCAAGAACAAGGACATGAGATGTGGACAGACACAGCCCACACACTCACACATGCACACACCTGCACCGAACATGAAGGAAAGTACAGAGTGTCTGTGGCCGAGAGGTAAGGAGGAGAAGGACGTGACATTTAGACTTGGAGATGGTAGTACGGTGTCGGCAAATCGAGAGTCCCTGGCTGACAAGAATGAGTTTTTGAGAGGGATGTTGCTTGGCTCCTTCTCTGAGGGTCTGAGCTCTTCGGTGGACCTGCCCTGGACCAGCAAGGAGTCCACAGAGATGCTCATACATTTCCTGCATGGGTGCCGGTTATGCTCACACATGGAGAGAGGTGGGATGCAGGCGTACATGGAACTGGTGCTCATGTCGGAGATGTACCTGGTGGAGGAATTACAGGTGTATGCAGAATCACGAATGATCTCTGCTATAAATGCATGGGAGGATATTATACGGATATACGAGAGTGGAGTGGGGCGGATTAATGAAAATATCATCCTATGGGCCATCTGCACAGTGCTGGTGAAGCCTATGAAGACGTGGAAGAGGGCACGGTGGATCAAGGGACTCTTCCAGTCCCCGCACGCTGAAGACATTGATCATAACATTCGTATGATTCTGCGCCATCCACTTGACATGAACCGCCTTGTGTGTAACTGTAACAAGTCCCTGTCGCTGTACATGGTGAGTGAGAGTGAGTATACCAAGTTATGCTGAGTGTGTGTGTTCTCTGTTACAGTATACTACATTGAAGAATACAAGAGAACATGGGAAGCTACAAGAAGTCATAAGCCCTACATGTGAGACTCCCTGTACTGCATCTCTTGGTAGTCTGTGTATTTTAATTTAAGCAAGCCTGTATTACCCTGTTCCCAAATGTGTTACTTTTTTACATTTTTCCTTCTAATGACACCTTTCTCTTTAAACAGTTCTTCAATATGAATCTTTTTATTGTTCTGTTTCTCTTTTACTGTCTTTACATCTTGTCAACTTGCATCTGTTCTCATAGACAAGCTGAGTCTGTCTGATTGAAATGTAGAAACTGGTTATTATGCAGCAGTTGTAGATGCTTGTTTTCCACTGCTCAAGGACTTCTATGCGTGCGTGTGTGTGTGTGTGTGTGAAATTGTAATGGCAGTAGTTGCTGTATATCTAATTTATCAAAAGCACCTTCAATTGTTCAGTGTGTGATCTTGCATCATTATGTGTTCCTCTGATTCTGATTCATTCTCCCATCTTCTTAATTTATTTATTTTTCCATGCAATGACACCTTTCTGTTTCCTCAGGTCATTTCTTCTCTTTGAATAGGTGTTGAACTTCTTAGTTTTGTTCTCCCATTTTTTTGTTAACTTGATTTTCCTTTGTAATGATTCCTTTCCTTATTTCAGATGGTTTTGTTTCTTAATTCTTTGTGTGGCGTTGCTTCCTATAATCTCTGTAATTATTTTATTCCAAAATTTTTGCTTCCTAAATGTTTCCTCTGTGGTGTTGCCTATCTCAGTAATTAGTTCACTTGTATATCTTCATCCCACATTTTTTGTATTTGTTTCCTTAATTCTTTCTTTTCCAGTGTGACTTGTAATTTATCTTTTTTATTAGTTTATTCATGAGTGACAACATTGTTATTTTATGTGACTTCTTTCTTCACACTTCACACCAAATCCTCATGTTAACTTTGTGAATTCTTTACCCTTCTTTTTCTCATAACTTAAAAGAATTTCTTTTCCAGTTTATCTCTTTACTTCACTTCCTCAATAAACTCTTTTCTACTATATATTTTCCCTTATAATTCTAAAATCTTCCCTCTTTTTATTATCTTTCCTTTTTTTGCTGTAACATCTATATTTTCTTCCAGTTTACTCATTTGCTTGATCTTTTCCATTAAATTTTACATCTCACTTTTTTATTTCATTCTTTTGTTGTCATGATTCACACCAAAGTGTCAAACAAGGGCTAATGCAAGACTGGCAGTATGCAACACTTTCCTTGTCACTTTCTTGAGTGTTTTCTGGCTGTGCTCAGGAAGGTTTTGCCAGTCACTCCATCAGTTGTTATTACTATTATTCTCCTGGCAGTTTTTCACGGTGAGTTACTGTTGTGGGTCCCTTCACTCACCTCTCAGGTTGCAGCTTTTGCTAGTTATTTCTTTCCCGACTCCTCCCTATAGTTATGGATGTATACCATGATCAAAGTGTTAGCAGCACCAGTCAGGCCATATTGAGTAATTGAAATTACCCACTTTCAGTGACTTAGTCTGAGGGTGTCGTCTGATGCAGTGTCTTGTATGGGACCACACAAACATTTCAGCATCTCTACTACCTACTTTCAACAGGCCCTAGGGGAAGTCAAGTATATGCAAGGGTGTCCCATGTTGGGAATCACATGTGGTGCTTTTCAGTAGATAATGAAATCATTCATCGAATATGAAATATGTAGTGTGTAGAATGTTCATAATGATGTGTAATTGTTCATATATCATTGTTGAATTGTTATACACATATAATTCTATTGTTTTACTGTTATGTTCTCTGTGAGAATTTAATTTAATCGATGAGTATATATTATTGTGACTCCCTGGTGTGAGCAAGACAAGGAGCAATGTATCCATGATGTCGGGGTGTCAGGGTAGAGGAGTGCAGCTGTATGTGTCATTCCCTGTATTTACTTAGCTTTATACTCCACTTACTTTTCTCCAAGGTGGAAATGCCAAAGAATCTTAGGTTACTATCAGGGATGAGCCATGTTTGTAAGTACATACAACAGTCACTATATAACATACTCTTAATGTTCACAATCATTCACACCTGGTCTCATCTCAGCTACTTTTAGCAAGATCTGGAAAAGTTATAGTAATTTTCAAGGATATCTGTGATTCTGCTCATGGTTGAAGAGTTCAGTAGGCTGTAGTGAAAGTCATTTGCTGTTTATAATTGTATGTTCAAGACTGTAGAGGCAGCTGACCAGACTGTGTGTGGCCTTTGCAAGTAGTGGTGATGAGATCAAAATGTTAAAGAATATGGCCCAGTTTTGTGTGTACCTCACCATGCTAAAGGAGAAACAAAAGGCTTGGTTCAATACTTTTCATTATATCACAGCACTCTGATGTGTACAAGATTAGTTTTTTTGTGTCATTATTTGTCTCCTTTGCCGATTCATTTTCAACAGATCACGACAGAAAAACAATACCGAGATGAAGTGTTTGTATTCACTTTTCAGCTTCAAGATGACACAGAATAGTACACCTCACTGTCACCTAAAAACTATACATCAAGTGAGGCTATCCTGAGGTGAGGTCCCAATGTACAGTTGCCCCAAGAAATGGTGTCACAAAATCCACTGAATTTCATGTGGGTCAATAGAGAAGAAATTAATATATGGACTGATAAACTGCTTTATATTGAGATTTCTGGTTATGATAGATAGAGTCTGATACTAATTTTTGTTATTTTCCCTCTCTCACTCTGAAATACTTTACACAGTATGACATCACTTCTTTGAGCCACTGTTCATCGTACTTTCTATGCATGATCTGTTGGACAAATTACCACAGTGTGATGCTGAAAGACACGAAACACAGATGGGATTTGTAAGAATAGACCTGTCAGTGCCTGCTGGTGAAAGATGAAGGCTTGACAAGAGATTTTCAGTGGTTTCCCTTAGGTAAACTCTGAACATTATAACGTCTTCCTAGGATGTGTTTGCAATGTATATAAAATCTAATATACATTTCATTTCAGGTAATAGTTAGACTGACATAACAGTTTCTCCACAAGTCAACTCAGAATATTATGATGTGTACCTAATGTGTTCCCTATGTGAAGAACAGCTGTTTCATTGAAGGTGATAGTTTGGTAATAATTATTTTTAAATGCGATTCTTCTGCTTTGATAATATAAAGTCCATATTACTATAGAAGCCATTTTCTTATGAATCTTGTTTAGAAAATTGTACCACATGTTCAGAGACTTATAAGGTAACTAATTGTTCTTGTTGATTCCAACCCATACGAAAAATTATAGAAGTAATTCGTAAATTCACTTAGCAACCATTCTTTCCTGATTTTGTCACAGAAAATTGTAGTACATATTCTGAAACTTGTAAGAGTGATTGTTCCTTGTAGATGCCAAGTCAGGTACAGGAAGTCCTCATTATATGGTACTTATGCGTTCCTGAAAACCTTAAGCAAATCAAAATTACTGTATACCAAACCCATTATAACATGTAATATGGGATACGTGTTCCAGTACATTGAAAGTCACCCCTACAGACATGAAAATAGTCATATAAAAAATGTAAAAATACTGCACAAAAGAAATAAGCAGAAAATATTTTTATTTATCTTTCACTCGCCACGTATTTTATCAGGTGATGTTCCTCCTGAGGCTAAGGGGCAATACGGATCTTAGCCCTTACTCATCTTCTTCTGCTGAGTGAGCAGACGAAGATGAGGGTGTTGTGATAATAATATCCACAAAAAAACACACAGTAAGGATTTAACCTGTGTTCAGTGGGAAATGTGGGAAGAGACTGATTGATGTGGTGGCCACACGGTGTGGTGGCGCTATGGTATTGTGTAAACAAAACACAAGCTGATACCACATCTGTGAATTTTTCTTACTGTAAATAGAATCAAGGGTAGTAATTACCAAATACCATAACTGTGAATTTACCGGATAAAGAATGACTGTATAAGGAGGACTCACTGTATAAAGAATCATTGCATATTCACAGATTTATAAGGGATAAATGTTCCTTCCTTATTCCTTGGCATGTAGAAAAAAGTGACACTTCAGAAATTGATGGTGGTTGTTCCCTGCAGACACAGAAGAGAAAAGATAAAAGCTATATTAATAATCATAATTGTTCTTAGAGAAAGATTCAGAGAGAAGTGTAAGTAAAAATCTCATTCCTACCTATTTTATTAAGTAATTTGGGTGAAAGTACTACAAGTAAAGTAAACTTTCTTACTCATCACCTTCAATGAAATATATATGTAGTATGTGCAAGCTCCTCACACTCATTGGTATTACTGTATTTCTGAAATGCAATATAACATCCCAGAATATTTAGACCATGGTGAAGAGACAGAAGTGTTCAATTCTGAGTGCAAGTTGACATGATGGTAGTGCCTAATAAGGTGTTTGTTGAAAGTAGTGTCATACATAATAACTTTTGTGAACTAACTAAGCATTCATGTATGTAGTCAGATCTACATAGACAGGCCAGCATTCCTCACTGGCTCATATCTGATTAGGTTCTGTGGCTACAACTGCATCAACACACTTGAAAATTAGGTCAGACTGTATTAAAAAGTACATCTTCATTATCCTTGTTTCTGCTGTGAGGAACATTGACATTGTACATACAACATTTCCCATCACTCCTACTAAAATTAGTCTCAGGGGATGTAACAACTGGTTAAGAAACACTAGTTGAAGGAGAGAAGAGGTGGAGTGAGAGTAAATAAAATACAGTGATGTCATTACTATTACTATTACTACTCTCCCATGTATTAGCCAGAAATGCCCAAAGAATATGAAGTGAATAAAAAAGATACTTTGCATTAAAAGGCATGTATGTACTGACCTTTGTGTGTGTTATATGTATTGAACTTTGTGTGTCATGTTGATTGTAATGCATGCTGTGTGTTAAGAGTGTCAAGTGAGTATGTATAGTATGATTTTGTACGTTTAGTGTGTGATGTTAAATATGTATTATGTTCAATGTACTGTGTAAATGTGCCTATTATATTGTGTATGTTGTGAGTGCTAAACTGAATATAGTTGTGTGTGTGTGTGTGTGTGTGTGTGTGTGTCTGGTGCTGCATGTCGGGTTCCTGGTTTTGAGAGAGTCACACCAGAGGAGATTCAAGAGGTGAACACCGCAGGGGACACAATGACACCTGAATTAATAATGGATATGACATCTATTGAGGATACCTTAGAAAATGCCAGAGAAGGTAAAGCAGTAGCAGCTCCACCACAGCCTGGTGAACTCATAATGCAGAAGCTGAGCAGAATATTGGCTGGAGCTGACACATTTAAAGAGTACATCACTGACAATGAAAATTGTAGTTTTAGCATCACAGAAATGATCCAGCAATTAGATAAAGTCATCTGCTATTATACAAAAATGCACTCAAAGAAAATGAATGATACACAGCAGACTCTGATAACAAAATTCATACGCTCTCCAACAAGAGATACACCACCACCACCACCAGAATGTTCACCTAATGCTGATGATATCGATGAGACGGACTTCCTGGGATTTGAGGATGTTTTGAATGAGGCAGAAAAAATCAGAGATCAAGGTGATAATGGAGAAAACAACAATGAGGTGGCAACTCATTAACCCTCCATGCTGCCTCAGAATCCCATCCCGACTTCCAGTTGAGCCATCATTAGAGGTGGAGTGGTGCGTGGTGACTCAACCGGGACTCGCCACGGGACGCTGTTCTTTGCCTCGTCTACACATTCCTGAGAAAGACGGCATCACCTATCATACCTACAGGACCCAACCATGCAACAACAATCCCATCCCCGACTTACTGCTGCCCCCGATGGAAGAAACGTGAGTACTGTATTTTTTTTTTAATACGAGTGTTGAACCCACTGCACCAAATTATTTTTTACCTATTGGTTACTTTGTTCAATTGAAGTGAATCTACTTAGCGCAAACGTTTTAATCCACCAATTTCTCGTGCTAATTGGGGCTCCACTCTAGTTCACTTTGGCCAGTTTACTCAGCAAGCAGTACACATAACATGTACCGTGTGACACAACGCCTCACACAAGGACAAAGGCGCGCTCGGCAAGGCGGCAGGTCGGGCCACCTCACACCTCTTTCACAGCCTCCCAGCAGGCTTTCACAATGTCAACTAGGCACACACACTACCAACGCACAGACACTATTACATGGCAGTCAGAGTATATCTCTCCAGGAACGAGGGGAAGCGAGGCAGCACTCTCATGTGGCTCTTCCCTCTCTCCTCACCAAGCCTTTTAAATACTGTACTTCCTCCAATAACTTCACATTTTCCTCCCACTCCTCAGTGTACAACAAAATTATATATATATATATATACAGAACATCCCTTAACACCTCTCAATACTTTATTCATCAATCTTTGAAAACTACTTCCACTGTTCTTCATCCCAAAAGGAAGAACTTTATATTGGTACAAGCCATCCATGGTGATACAGCTTTTGCCCTCTCAGTCAACTCTACTTGCCAATACCCTTTCAATGAATCAATTTTGGTTATGAAGTTTGCATTCCCCACATTGTCTATACAGTCATCAATTCTAGGGATAGGGTAAGCATCAGCCTTTGTTACCATGTTAACCTTCCTATAACCAGTACAAAAATGGAATGAGTCCTGTCCAGGTTTGGGTACTAATACACATGGTGAGCTCCAAGGACTGTCACTGGGCTCAATTAAATCATTCTCTAACATGTACTCAATTTCCTTTTTCATAATCTCCCTTTTCTTTGGATTCACACAATATGGATATTGTTTAATAGGTTCAGCACCTCCAACCTCTACATCATGTACCACTACATTAGTTTTTCTAGGGGCATAAGGGAATAGAGATTTATATTTCTCCGCAATTTCTATTTTCTATTTTTTTTTTCCAGTTCTATAAGTTTATCTTATCCCTTAGATTTTCTAGCACCATTCCTTCACATTTACTGAGCTTTTCTTCTGCCCATTTCTCCTCACTTTCAATGGTGGCATTTACTATGCTTACATTTTTTATTTCTTTCTGTACCTCATTTTTCTTTTTTTCTTTTTCATGGAATGGCTTTAACATATTTACATGACACAATTGGTTCTTCCTCCTTCTGCCAGGTGTATTTACAATGTAATTCTCATCACTCACTTTCTTTTCAATTTCCCAAGGTCCACTAAATCTTGCCTTGAAGGGATCACCTTGCAACAGGAAAAGAACTAACACTTTGTCCCCAGGTTGGAATGTTCTGGCCCAAGCCCTTCTATCATACCAACTCTTCATCTCAATTTGACTCTTACTCAGATTTTCTTGGGCAATTTGCCTAGCTCTCATCAACCTATTTTTAAAATCAGATACATATTTCACTACATTAGGAGGATCTTCTTTTCCTAACCATCTCTCTTTAATCATCCTCAAAAGTCCATTTATCTCATGCCCATATACCAGTTCATAAGGACTGAACCTAATCGACTCTTGAATCCTGTCCCTTAATACAAATAAGCTAAAGGTAATGCTTCATCCCAGTC
>CM035178.1:1312263-1347263 GCA_020233015.1 Callinectes sapidus | reverse complement strand
TTTTTTTTACATTGATATTTTGGATTTGTGCAATGTAAAGTCTTGCATATCAAAGACTCTCTATATGCTTCACCTTCACTATTTCAAAAGGTTTTGTTTAAATTTCCTTGAGTTTTTAAGGTGTTTTTATGGTTCTAAAGGTAAAGTGACAAGGTTTGTACTTTATGAATCGGAGAAACACTCTTTAAAACACCGTTAATCATCTGTGTGGTAGAAAATAGTTGTGGTGAGAGAGCAAACCATTTCTGAATACAGACCAATATCTGGCCAAGGGAAATAAATATGGTTAATTAAAAAAAAAGGTCTGTTTATATATATTTTTTTTATGCAAGAAGAGAGAGTTCATCCAAGGGTAAAACATAAGCTGTTCTCTAAAAAGTTGTATGCAAGATTTAAGCTTTTTTTTATACTAATTTGTTTCAGATGCCTGTCAATTTGTTGTTGTTGTTCATTGAGTTTATCAAGATTGGTGTGGAAGATTATCAGTTTTTTTTTATTTTATGTAAAGGGGGGAAGCTGGCCAAGGGTAATATAAAACAAAAAAACAATAAAAAACCCAATTTGCCAGTCAATTTGGATCAGGGTAGAATAAGAATAGAAGAAATACATTAGAAAACTCAGGATGTTTAACTCATTTATTATCTAGTCTTTAATCCCCTCAGTACTGGGACACATTTTTGCATTTATTCAGCTCCTTATTTGTCAATTTTCTACAGCTTCAGCTTCATCATATAAAGTGGTCAAAATGTATAGACCCTGGTCATTAATCTTCTGACCTCCATAGACCCTTCCTAGTGTCAATAATATCATCTAATCACACTCCAAACTCGTGGTAAAAATGTGTCCCCCCAGTACTGAAGGAATTAATAGGAGTACAGAAGGAATTAGATTTTTTTATATAAGGGGCAGGATGGAAGGGAACAAAATGGTAATGGGTAAGGATAGATTAACCCCTTCAGTACTGGGACACATTTTCACAAGCACTATACAAAAACTTCACTATAAGGACAAGTAGATAGAAATAACCCTTCAATAAACTTCAAATAAAGAAAACACTATAAAAACTTCATCATATAAATAAATAAATAAAAAACCTTCAATAAATTTTAAATAAAAAGAACGATATACAAAAAAAAAAACTAATATAGATTCCAAGCTTCCCCAAAAAGAGTCTTCAAAGAAAAAAACACTTTACAAAAACTTCATCATTTAAACAGATACATAAAAAACCTTCAATGAACTTCAAATAAAGAAAACACTGTACAAAAACTTCATCATATAAACAGATAGATAAAAAAAACTTCAATGAACTTCAAATAAAGAAAACATTGTACAAAAACTTCATCATATTAACAGATAGATAAAAAAACATCAATGAACTTCAAAGAAAAAAACACTGTACAAAAACTTCATCATATAAACAGATAGATAAAAAAAACTTCAATAAACTTCAAATAAAAAGAACGATATAAAAAAACAACAATTAATATTAATCGCAAACTTCCCCCCAACAGTCATCGAAAGCTTCATGATCCAGGGGGGCGACTTCACCAACCACGACGGAACAGGTGGTGAGAGCATCTTTGGCGAAAAATTTGACGACGAAAACTTCACACACAAGCACGTGTCGGCCGGGATCTTGTCCATGGCCAATGCAGGACCAGGGACGAACGGCTCACAGTTCTTCATCACCCTGACCGACACACCACACCTGGACGGCAAGCATGTGGTGTTTGGCCGTGTGGTGAAAGGCATGGGTGTGGTGAAGACCCTGGGCAAGGTCAAGACTGATGGTGACAGGCCAGTGGAGGTGTGTGTGTGTGTGTGTGTGTGTTTACCTAGTTGTATATTACATGGTTCAAGTGTGGATCAGAGTGACCTGTCTCCATATTTAATCTTATCCAACTTTTCCTTAAATTTATGCACACTTTCTGTTGGTACAATTTCATCATTTGGACTTCCAGATGTCCACGCTCTATGTGGAAAACTGAACTCTTCAATGTTTATCAGATATGTACTGATTTCTCTTGCTTTTCTTTGGAGTGTCCTCTTGTCCATCTACCTCCATCTTCTTTCAGTGATATCAGGTCTTGTCTGTCTATTTTTTCCATACGTTCACTATCTTCTACATGGTTTTTAGATCTCTCTCCTGTCTATCCTTCAAAGTTGAGAGTTCCATATCCTTTAGTCCATCTTGATAGGGGAGGTCTTTAATTATTGGCTCCATCTTTGTGGCTATCCTTTGGAATCTTTCCATTTTCCTGATGTCCTTTAACATGTGTGCCAACCACAACAACACTGCTGCATATTCAAGTTTAAGTGTTATCATTGTGGTTATGATCTTTTTCATCATGCTCTTGTCTATGTAATTAAATGCCACCCTTATATTTGTTGGTGTCTTATATATTGAAGCAAATGTCACATTTATGTACCTTTTGTGGGGCCATTGTGTATTGTATAATCACTTTCAGGTCTTTCTCTTCCTTATTCTTCATTATAATCTCCTCCCATTTTATACTTCCATTTAATTCTTTTAATTTTCCCCATTTCCATCGCATGACATTTTTTGGCATTGAATTCTAATTTCTACCTCCCACTAAATTCCCAGATCTTATCAATATCTTGTTGCAATTCCATACAATCTTTGTAGTTCTTTATTATTATCAAGAGTTTGACATCATCAGCAAACAAATTTATACAGCTACTCAGGTTTTCTTGTATATTATTAAATGTTAGTTAGGATTTCATTGTTTTAAGACTGTGTTGTGGTGTACATCGCAGTAAAAGAGTCAAGTTAGATTAGGTTAGGTTAGGTTAGGTTAGGTGAAGTTAGGTTAGGTGAGGAAGATAATCCGATCACACCACTTCCCTGACACACCATATTCTTCTCGACAGCGGTGCATCATAACAAACTGTGGAGAGTTCAGCCCCGGCGAAGGGTTTGGCATTGTGGACGAGGACGGCACCAAGGACACCTACCCTCAGTACCCAGAGGACGCTGATGTGGAGTTCACCGAGGCAACGGTGAGAGACTGAGATGGAGACAGACAGAGAGAGAGTAATAAGAGGCAAGGAAGATACATATAGAGAGATGAATAGAGAGAGAGAGAGAGAGAGAGAGAGAGAGATCCATAGAAACAGACAGGTGGAAGAAGTAAGAATCTAAACAAGAGAAAGCCATGTACCACCACCACCACCACCACACCACGACCCAACACACAAAGAAAAAATAAATTAAAACCTATTTATATGTACCACCACTAGAGCATGTATGTATGTATGTATCACTAGCTAAGCCTTGTATGTATGTATTAACCAAGGCTTGTATTCTTAAACACTTCTGTGCTTCACTTACATTATTTCAAAAGTTTCATCTCAGTTTACACAAATTTCTTCAAGGTGTTTTTATGGTTCTGGAGGTAAAGTGACAAGATTTCCACATCATTAACTAGAGAAACACTCATGAAAAACCCACTAATCATCTCTGTGGCCTTGAAAAATAGTCATGAGAAAGAGAGCAGTGTTTCTGAGGGTATTTTTATGGTTCTAGAGTCAGAGTGACAAGATTTCTACATTATTAACTGGAGAAACACTCTTGAAAACCCTGCTAAATATCTCCGTGGCCTTGGAAAATAGTCGTGGTGAGAGAGAGAGAGAGAGAGAGCAAAGCGTTTCTGAATACTGACCCTAATGTGTTGATGTGAGTGAAGGGTGATAGTGAGTTGATGGGAGGCTGTACTGTTTTACCTATTGTACTTTATAAGGATCTTGAGACAGGTTAGTGGAGGAGATGACAGGAGTGGCAGTTGTAAGGAGTGGAGTCATAATTACACAGGGTATTCTGCCTCATTTCACTACCCATCACCGGCCACTGTTGACTGTAGTGTTATTATTTGCCTTATGACAGATGGAGGAGCTTGTGGGAATAGTGAGCAACATCAAGGACTCTGGCAACAGTTTCTTCAAGGACCAGAAGTACCCAGTTGCTGTTTTCAAGTACAAGAAGAGTCTGGCTTATCTTAATTAGTAAGTCCTGATTGTTTGTATACTTGACTTTGATGTAATGTCACTGCAAACACCATTTAATCCTCTTTCTACCAGCCAAACAGCATCTAATCCTCTCTGTATGTTACTACAAACACCATTTAATCCTCTTCATACCAGCCAAACAACATCTGATTCTCTCTATGTCACTGCAAACAGCATTTAATCCTCTTCATGCCAGCCAAACAGCATCCAATCCCCCGCTCCACCCAGCACTGATGTCTCTCTCTTTGTGTGGGCAGCATCAAGGAGAACTGTGTCGGTGAGAGGAGTGACTTCTCAACGGAGGATCTGGCAACCCTCAACAGCCTGGCGGTCTCCTGTCTGCTCAACCATGCTCTTTGCTGCTCCAAGATGGGACAGTTTGATAAAGCTATTGGGGATTGTAATAAGGTCTGTGTGTGTTGTATTTACCTAGTTGTGTTATACAGGGTCAAGCAGGGCTCATAGTGTCCTGTCTCCATATCTACATATATCCAACATTTCCTGGAATTTATGTATATTGGTTACTGTAACAACCTCCTCTTTTAATCCATTCCAAATATCCACAATTCTATGTGGAAAACTGCAATTTTTTTGTCCTTTAGACACCAATTCTTTGATTTTCCTTGAGTGTCCTCTCATCTGTCTAGTTTCTTATTCCATCATCACCAGGTTTTGCTTGTCCAGCTTTTCAGTACCATTTACTATCTTATATAGAGTTATTAGATCTCCTCTCTCTTCTGTCTTGTAGAGTTGGTAGTCCCATTTCTTTGAATCTGTTTTCATATGTTAACTCCCTTGATTCTGGTACCATTTATGTGGCTACTCTTTGGATTCTTTCTAGTTTCCTCATATCCTTTTTCACATTTAGTGACCACACCACTGCTGCATATTCTAACCTTGGATGTATCTATTGGTTAATGTTCTGTATGTTGATCCAAATAGTTGATTTATGTGCCACTCTGGGCTCAGTGTATCCTTTATCACTACCCCTAAGTCTTTTACTTCTTTTGTCTTAGGTATTTCTTCCTGTCCCATCTTGTAGCTCCATTTGGGCCTTCTTTTCCTCTTGCCTTGCCCCATCACATGACATTTCTTTGCATTGAAATCCAGTTTCCACCTCTTTCTCCATTCATCAATCTTGTGTATGTCATCTTGTAGCTCTTGACAATCATCAGTGTTTTTAATAACTCTCATTAATTTGGCGTCATCTGCAAACAGATTTATATAGCTGGTCACGCCACACTGCATATCATTTATGTAAATCTGGAACATTATGGGTGCTATGACTGACTGAGGTGACCTGAGGTACTCCAAGGTTACTTTCCTCCAACTTTAAGTTGCTTCCCTGATTACAGTTCTCATTTCTCTATCTTCCAAATAATCCTACATCCATTCTAATAGTTTCCCTCGCAGTCCACCTATGTGCTTCAGTTTCCATAAGAGTCTCTTGTGTGGAATTGTATCGAATACTTTTTTTAATATCTAGGTAGACAGCATCCACCCACTCATCTCTGCCTTCAATTCCTTCAATAACTCATGTATAAAAACTTAACACGTTCATCACACATGATTTTCCATGTCTGAATCCAAATTGTCTATTTGATATAACTCCATTGTCTTCCAAATATCTCACCCATTTCTTTTTAACTGATAACTCACAGATTTTGCTGACAACACTTGCTAATGACACAGGTCTGTAATTTAGAGGGTCAGTCTTTCCTTCTTTGTAAATGGGCACTATGTTGGCCCTCTTCTATTCTTGTGGCACCCTCCCCTCCTCTATTGAGCTGGTAATCATTTCCCAAAAGTGTGGGTGTTTGTGTGTGTGTGTGTGTGTGTGTTTGTATGTAAGTTTGAATTATTTGTCTCTTTTTTATTTATTTATTTATTTTTTTTTTTTTTGTAACCTAATCTAATACTGCCACAGCCATAACCCAACCCAACCCAATCCAACAAACCTAACACAGCCCAACCTAATCTAATCTAATCTAATCTAACCTAACCTAACCTAACCTAACCTAACCTAACCTAACCTAATTTAACCTAAGCTAACCTAACCTAATTTATCCCCCAATCAGGCGCTGGAGCTGGACACCAACAACCCCAAGGTCTATTTTCGCCGCGGCCAAGCCTACAACCTGAGCAATGATGTGGAGTCAGCCCGGGCAGATCTGCAGAAGGCGCGGGAACTTGAGCCAAATGATAAGGGTATTCTGAAGGAACTGGAAAGTGTTACCAAGAAGATCAAAGCACAGAGAGAGAAGGAGAAGAAGATTTATTCCAAGTTGTTTGAGTAGAGAGAGAGAGAGGGAGGGAGAGAGTTTGGTGGTGTGACTCTCTCTCTCTCTCTCTCCCTCTCTCTGTCTCTCTCTCTCTCTCTCTCTCTCTCTTGCTCTCCTTTCTAATTTTTCTGTCTTGTTTTACATGTCTTTCATCTTTTTCTCTTTTCTTATTTATTTTTCTTTTCATTATTTTTCTATTCCTTGCTTTCTTTTGTCTGCCTTTCTTTGATTTTATTTTATTTATTCTTCTTTCTTCCTTACTTGCTCATTTCTTTCTCTTATATTCATCAAGTAAATCTTAATTGTCTTTTCTTCTTTTTCTTTTTATCTTCCTTGTTATTCCTATTCTTGTTTTATGTTTCTTTTCCTTCCTCACCCTCCTCATCCTCCTCTTCTTCTTTTCTTCTCTTTTTTCCTTTTTATTCTTAGTCTTCTTCCGTGGTTGTTTTTATTTTCCTTACTTCTCCTCCTCATCTCCTATTCCTTTTTATTCTTCATCTTTTTTTTCTCTCTCTCTCCTTGTTCTTCCTTATTCTTAGTCTTGTTTTATGGTTTTTATTTTCGTTACTCCTCCTCCTCTTCCTCCTCCTGCTTCTCCTCCTCCTCTTCCTTCTCCTGCTTCTCCTCCTCCTCTTCCTTCTCCTGCTTCTCCTCCTCCTCTTCCTTCTCCTGCTTCTCCTGGTCCTCCTCCTCCTCCTCTTCCTCTTCCTCTTCCTCTTCCTCTTCCTCCTCCTTCTGTTCCTCCTGTTCCAAGGCTCCAGATGGTCATAAGTGCTACTGTAAAATCTAAGTAATTTATATGTGAATGGCTTGGAAGTGTTTTGTACCATTAGTTCATAAGTGACGTATTTTAACATAATTTATACTGCACTGGCTAACTGGCTGGGTTGACTGGCTGGCTGGCTGAGTGGCTGACCGACTGTTGTTGTAAGTGTCGGTCAGCTTGGTTAGTCGGTTAGGTTAGGTTAGTGTGTTCGTCAGTTTGTGAGCAGTGAAATCTTTTATACATTCTTGTCATACGAGATACATAATTAAAAAAAAGATTGAAATTGCCTTTTTTTAATTATAATATCCTTGGTTGAAATGCACAGTAGCAGATTTGGAAACATTAATTGTTAAACCAAGGATGTCATAAGAATCCTTAATCCTTAAGTTAAACCCAGGGGGAACAGACTGTGGAGACAATCAGTAGGTATCCCTTTGACAGGTGGTTCTTATCATGCACTGTTAGGAGAAGAGCCAGTCTTGATGGCGAGGTATATTTTCAGTCCGGCAAAGATTTTAGTACTGGCAGTTATATTGAATCAAATTTTGCATAGGAAAGAAAAAAAAAGGTGCAAGCTGAGGCACACCACTGTACATCACATGACTCTGCCAGCTAAGAACTCTGATCCAACCCAGGACATTACCAGTAATGCTTTATTTAGTTTACTTATCCAAGAGTATGGTGAGACAAACTACATCAAAAGCTTTGGAAAGGTCAAACAAGATTAGACAGACAATAAATCCATTATCCAAAACTGACATGCTTCTGCAGCCTGGACAACATCGCTAATCTAGTAGCATTGCCAATGCCAAATGCCATCCATCCTCACACGAGCCGCCGCCGCCGCCGCAATATACAAAATGCCAAAAGCAGTTGGTCCCAAGGATACTTGTAATATCCTTGGTTGGTATATATTTATAATATCCTTGGTTGGTCCTCAGTAGAATGTCTAAATTGATCTTTTGTTAAGAGATCATTAGCATCAGCGTATGAATTTACACGGGAATAATTGTTCAAGAGAATTATTAACGTTTACATAAGTCAAGGAAACGTTTATAATTGAGAGGGCCATGTCTTGATTCCTTCTTGTAAATAAAGACAATAAGAGATCTTTTTCCAGTGGTTCAAATGGAATAAATACGTATATAATAAGATTTTTATTTCCGGTCAGCTGTGTGAAGGTCCTTCCCTTCCCCCTCCCCTGCCCCTTCCCCCTCCCCTACCACTGGGCCGATGTAAACACACCGCCACCACCACCACCACACCCTGCACTGCCATCCTTGTTGTTCTGCCCTGCCGATGGCCCCCTGCTGTGAGTGTGTTGCTCCCACCGGAGTAAGAAGTGTTGGGTGGCACCAGTGTTGTGTGGTGGGGAGGGTAGGAGTGACGGGTGTAAGGTGTGGGGGGTGATTACAGGTGTCATATGGTTGCCAACAGGCGGGACGAGGGCTGTGTCACCATGGTATTTGATGTTGGTGTTGTGGGTGGGTGGGTAATATTGAAGTAATACCAACGTAACCATCTGAAGGCTAAATTACAGGTGTGGGTCAAACTGCAGAGTAATTAATGCCGCCTTCCCTTCCCTCTCCCCACCATCACCAGCCTCCTCCTCCTTCATAACGCCAACAAAAGCTGTTTTCTGAGGATGTGGAAAGCCAGAATGGGTCACATTTTACAGTTGTATAAAAATCTTAGAAATTGGAAAAAAATCACTATATTATTGATAAAATCTAATTCAAACCAACTAAACTTAACCCTTATTTTTAAGTCAACTAACCTAACCTAACCTATTGGGATGAGCTCTGCCCCATCGATCCCCCAACCCAGCCAACTGTTACAAGTCCAGCACAGACTTCTAATTTTAACTAACTAAACTTAACCCTGAATCAAACCGGTATTTTTTACTTTAACACCAGTCTCAAGTTGGCTTTTCATAGCCTTCCCATCTGTTAGAGCTTTCCATAATGAGTAATTTGAACCCCATATGTAACCCCGGCATAGAATCTATAATGGTACTGGAGATTTTTGAAGATTTACCTAATTTTCAGGACACGACTAGCCACCCGGCCACACCCATACATCTGCTGTCTTTGAGGGTAACTGGGCAAATTTGTTTGTATGTGTGTGTGTCAATATTCTGCACAGGTGTCAAAATTAGTCACAGTGATTGGTTCTTTGGTTTGTCCAGGGGCCAATAAAAAAATACATAATTAATTCTGCCAATCACAGCCTCTTGAGGATATAGAGTAGGCTCAATTTGAAATATTCAGATCAGTCTTGGAAAATGTCCAGCTGTGAGAGATGCGTCATGCATTACACTCTGATGTCCAGTAAGGTAATGACTTTTGGCTAATATGTAGAGCTCTCAGGGTTCAGTTAGAGCACTCCAGCAGGGCCAGATTTGAGCCCCGCCAGGTTAGGTATTACAGTATATATTACATGCTGTTTTCATTTCTTTACTTTCCACACAAGTATGTGGATTGAAGCTTATCTATTTACTTGTGTATTATAAATGTATGTATTACTACCTAATGTTCTGTATTGGTTAATTTCCCTTTTGTATGGTGTATCTGTTATGATCTGTGTACACTGACCCACCTTGATCACACACAGGCTGCTGACAGAAGTGTACCACAATGGACAAACAAAAGGCCAAGATACTGCACGACCTCCTCAAGTCTTCATCTGCTGACAAGACATGCCGGGGCCTCAGGGAGATCAAGAAGAGGCTGCTCACTAGTCCAGAAAACCTCTGTGTCTTTAGGTGTGTGTGTCTGCCTTGAAAGGTCGATTTATATACATACACTTACCTTTTGTACGTAAGGGCAACATAAAAGACACTATTTTCCAGTTTTCAGTGGTCTTTTAAAACTTCTACAGGGACTGGCATTCCAGTGAGTGTTTTTCTTTCAACTTTTTGCATTTAAAAAAAAAAAAAAGAGAAGTACATTCATATTTATTGGCTAATTCTTTTGACCTTTAAAGGAACCATCAGATTAGTAGGCTTTTTATTTTCATTATTTTCTTTGCCCTTAGCCAGCTTCCCCTCTTACAGTAACAACAACAACAAAAAACAAAAAAAATCTGAAAATTTTAAGATTATGATTATGCCTGCTTCTCCTTCAGGATGTTGGGGCTAATACCACAAGCCTTGAAACTGATACAGCGTCCTAATGAAGAGATCCTGAATGGGGCGCTGAGTATCCTGAGCAGCTGCTGTACTGACGAGGACGCCCGCAGTGAGGTGAGTGTCCCCTGTGTCCTCTGGTGGTCTTGGCCTGAGTGATCCCTTGTGTCCCTCTCATGTGTCATAACCAATGTCTCCTGTCTCGGATGTCCTCTTCCTCCAGATCCTCTTGACTCATACCTCTACATTGTGTCTTTCCATCCAAGCCTGTCTCCTCCCTTATTTGTTTTTTCCCCAAGCTCCTCCATGCCTCTCTCAATTGTTGTATTTAGTTTTTTGCTGGTTCACCCCATTTTTCTCATGTATTTTGTTTTTTCTTACTCTTTGATATTTTTTCTTTACGGTAAGTTTGTTTTCTGGTATCAATGTTTTCATCTGCGTTCTTTGATGTTCTAAAAGTTTTGTGATGGAGCCACATGACTTTAATATGGGGATGAATTTATTAAAACCTTCACTTGATCTTCCTCTTTTATCCTGGCCACCTGTTCATGTTCCATCAAAATTATGTTCTGCCATCCACAGGTGTTCAGTGAAGGAGGCATCACCCACATGGTAAATGTTCTGAAGTGTGCCAAGCTGGAGCCGTTACAGCTGAGAGCCTGCCGAACGCTGGCCAACCAAGCACAGCACAAACCCAGCTGTGAGATGCTGGTGCGGCTGAAAGCAGTGGAATTGGTGATAGAGATGCTGGAGACCTGTCAGGAGGAGGACACTAAGGTTGCAGGCATTAGAGCTCTCCGGTATGTGTGTGTGTGTGTGTGCGTGTTGTAACATACAGGAAAAGTGTTATGCTCATGCTGTCCTGTCTCCATATATATGCAAAACCAACATTTCCTTGACTTATGAATTGTTCTTGCTTCATTGACTCTCTTGTGTAGACCATTTCATTCCACACCTCTACACATACATCTCTGTGGAAAGCTGAACTTCTTGATATCTCTCCTGTAGTTCTTGTTTCTTAATTTCTTAACAATGAGACTTGGACAAAACAGTGGAGTGGTCATACACATAAGAAATGAAGTTTAATACAAAAAAGTGCAGCATATTACAATTCAGAATGAGCAAAAAAGGCAGGAGGGAGTTCACTCAATTGGGAATGAGGAATATAAAAAGAGGACTGAAGAAAAAGACCAAGAATAACATGTGACCAGATAAACGTAAAGAGAATTATGATCTTTCGATGAAGATATGATAAAAAACTTCACTTCATTCTGTCTTTTCCTTTCAATTTAGTTGTTCCATTTTATTTAACTTTCCTTCAATCACAGCTCCTTTGTTTCATTCTAGCTCACTTTATTCTAGTCTGGCACTCTTACCCTTCCATCAAACTTCCTTTGTTCCATTCCAGTTCACTTCACAACATTCTTTTTGTCTTACCCTTCCATCAAGTTTCCTTTGTTTCATTCCAGTTCACTTCACAACATTCTTTTTGTCTTACCCTTCCATCAAGTTTCCTTTGTTTCATTCCAGTTCACTTCACAACATTCTTTTTGTCTTACCCTTCCATCAAGTTTCCTTTGTTTCATTCCAGTTCACTTCACAACATTCTTTTTGTCTTACCCTTCCATCAAGTTTCCTTTGTTTCATTCCAGTTCACTTCACAACATTCTTTTTGTCTTACCCTTCCATCAAGTTTCCTTTGTTCCTTTCCAGTTCACTTCACAACATTCTATTCTTCTTACCCTTCCATCACAGTTTCCATTGTTCCATTCCAGTTCACTTCACAACATTCTTTTTGTCTTACCCTTCCATCACAGTTTTTTCCATTCTCCCTCCTAGACTCTTTGCCAACTGTGGGGAGCATTGCCAGAAGATTGTCACTTGCAAGGGCATTCTCCGCATCTGCTCGGCTGGCTTTGGGTCAGCAGCAAGCACTGTGGGACCCAACCTGATGAGAGCAACAGTGAAGGCTATTGCCCATTTCTCCAGGATATCCCACCCTGCTTGCATCAGTCAGGTAGGTGGTGGTCAGGTTTCTGGTTTTGTATGTCATGTTTTTTTTCTATGTAAGAGGGGGAAGCTGGCCAAGGGCAATAAAAATAAAGAAAATGATAAGTCCACTAAATTGCCTGTCCCCTAAAAGAACAACAGTTAGTCGAAAGTCAGGGACAAATCTTGTGAAAACCTCTCTCTTCAATAGATTTAAGTCATGGGAAGTTGGAAATACAGAGGCAAGTAGGGAGCTCCAGAGTTTATCAGTGCAGCT
This sequence comes from Callinectes sapidus, assembly GCA_020233015.1. Taxonomy (NCBI): domain Eukaryota; kingdom Metazoa; phylum Arthropoda; class Malacostraca; order Decapoda; family Portunidae; genus Callinectes; species Callinectes sapidus. The sequence continues at coordinate 1,334,793 of CM035178.1, read as the reverse complement.
CTGTCTGTCTGTCTGTCTGTCTTTCTCCATTTCTATCTTGTTGGATTGCTTGTTTGTTTGTCTATTTTTCTTTTTATCTTTCTTTTTAAATTTTTGTTCACTTTTCTGTCCTTTTCATTCTTGATTTCTCATTTACCTTCATTCGCTTCATTACGTACCTTAACTTATTTCCTATCTCTCCTTCACATTCCCTCCTCTGTTCCTGTATCTCACTCTTTCCATATCATCCCCCGTCTCTTCTTCCTTTGTACCTATTCTTACTTCTTCCTTCTCATCCACTTTCTTCAACATGCTCCATATTCTTTCAATGGAGTGGGGCCAATATTCTCCCTTCTCTGCAGATTATGGAGGGGACAGACAACATGATCCTGATGTCCAAGATGTCAGACTCGACAGACCAGGAGATCTATGAGTGTGTTCTTCGCACCATCCTCAACACGGTACACTCCTGCTTCTCTCCGACCCCACACAAGCGTGATGTCCTGGACGCCAAGGTGTTGGATCGTCTGTGCACCGCCACCGCCCCCTCCATCATTGTGGCGGAGCTGCAGAACCGCCGCATCACTGCCATTGGTTTGTCAAGTGGCTGTTCTTGTCTGTCTTGTTTCATCCTTGTTGTTGCTGTTGTTGTTATGCTTAGTGTCTTAAGTGTCCTCAGGTTGGTTGATCTTGGATTGTGTATTTGGTGTGTGTGTGTGTGTGTGTGTGTGTGTGTGTGTGTGTGTGTGTGCCTTTGTTACTGAGGAGGGAAGGATTTGTTTTCATGGAGGTGCAGGGATTTGGATGGATGATAACTTATGATCTCTATGCCTGGAGTCATGTATGTAGCCTCACCCAGTTAGTGGGCACCACTCCTAGGAATGTCTGGGGGGGAGTTTCATGCAGTTCTCCTTCCATACCAAGTAATTCCTAACAATACATCAGTGTGGCTCAGGAGGACCAGGCCAGGAGGAGCTGACAAGCTGGGTCAGCTGTCAAGTAGTGTGCCACATGTCCCCACAGGCAAGGTTTGTGAACACAGACTGTACTTATAAGAGGCTATGATCCATTGTCACAGTCTGACACAGAGTCATTACAGTGATACCACAAGATTCTTTGAAAACACTCATTACCAAATGCATTTCTTTTTCCAAATCAGCACATAGAATCTATGTCTTACTTCCATAGACATACATCATATGCAGTGTAAAGATTTTAGTTTTAGACTGAATGCATAGGTACTGACACCATGTACTGTTACTGGGTGAGTCCATAACACAGCAGGCCAGGCCAGACCAGTCCAGTGTAAGACATCAAGACATGACCCACCCTTAGTGTGGTGGACAATGCTGTTATGTGTGAAATTTTCCAAGACCTGTGTGTCCTTGCCACATGCATGTCCAGACAGATCCTGGCATTGGTGGTGATGCTTCACATTGATTCTGGTCTGTCCTTACACAATTCATAGTGGCTCACTGAACTGAACATTCATCTTGAGAGTGGTGTGGATGATGCAAACATCTCCTGGCAAAACTCAGGTTTGTGCTCTATCAGAACACACACTTGTACCACCATGTGGTGATCTGTAGCCAACTGGGCAGGAGTGAACCTTGACTGCTTGAGTGTATGGTGCTGCAGCAGGAGCAGTGACTGACACATGTTAGTCTGCAGCCTTCTTGCAGTGTATATTATAATTCTTATCTTCTTGTTTTATTCTTTCCCCAGAGGAGGAGAAGCTTATCCTGGCACTGTGCAAGTTCTGTGAGGGATCTAATGAGTGCAACAATCTCACCTTTGGGTCATTCTCTGAGCCGCCAACCTTCCTGGGTCGGGCGTGGATGCAACTCATTGACTGTGGTGGTGTGGCCATGCTGGTGAACCTCCTGCTTGTCCACCGTGCCCACCCTAAGCTACGACCGGCCCTCTTACGTGCCATCCTGGGGGTGGAGCATAACTATTCCTATAGAGACACAGTAAGGGAGTGCTTAGGGTTGTGTTCCTTGCCATCCTGTGTATGGAGCATAATTGTTGTTGAGACATGGTTAGGGAGCGTTTCTGTGTGATGTGCTTGTGCTGAGATCATAGTTTTTGTATTGTTGTGTTTGATATTGTAATAGTATAGTGATGAATCCTTCTCCACAGATTCTGAAGCACCTTTTGGCAGCCAAGCTCTTGCCTCAGCTGGCAGAACAGTTTGACGAATTGATGACCAAGTACATTGAGGTCCGCCGTGACTCCCCCCCAGGAAGGTGCATCCACACCATGCCAGTGGGTGATGAGGAGGCTGCAGCAGGGGAAAGAAAAAGTAATGGTAATGTGGAGGAAAATAGAGAAGTGAAGATAGCACAGAAGGAATTAGACAGTCAGGTAAATAAAATGGAAATAGAAGAAGAAGAAGAAGAAGAGAATAAACATGGCAAAACAAAACAGGATGTGCCTCACAACACAAAGAAAACATCCCCAACTCCTTTGCAACTTAAGGACACAAGAACACACCCCAAAGATTCTGCCCCGGGAGCATTTCATAGCACTCTTTCATCAGCGTCCCCAGAGACAACCTCCACCAACCACAAAAGTCCCCTGCCAACCAGCTACCCCAACCCCAAGAGTCCGGGTAGTGTGTCCTGCTCTCCAAGAAGTCACCAGTCATCAGAACAAGGCTCCCCCTCCTGGTCCCCTCCTGCAGCACGAAGTGAATCACCAATCATAACCTCACCCCCATTTCTCAGCATGGCAAGTACTCATACCTCGCCCCTCACCTCCCTGCCCCCTTGGAGTGTGGAAGCAACTTATACCTCCCCCACTGCCTCTCCACCACACTCCCCTCGCATCCACTCCCCTCTGATTGGCTCTCCTCTGCGGTCGACGTCTCCAATCCGTGCGCCGTCTGACTGGGAGTACGAGGATGAGGAGGAGAAGGAGGCGGATGATGACGGCCGCTTCTCCCCGACCGTCCTGGAGTCAAAGTTAAGTGAGCTGGAGGAGAGTCAGGAGGAACTGGAAGAAGAGGAGGAGGAGGAGGAGGAGGAGGAGGAGGAAAGGATGTCTGTGGAGGAGGAAGCAGATACTGTGTTTAAAGGAAAGGATAAGGATGAGAACAACATTCAGAGTGCAGGGAAGACTGTAGAGAATTTGACAATAGAAGGCAGCACAGAGTTACCACTGAGCCCAAGTAGTGGGAAGAGAGGGCGAGACTCACCACTGGCCAAGATGCAAGAGAAGAAGGTGAAGCTTAGTGAAGAGACCGATGGATCTGATGGGGCTGAGGGGAATGAGGGGAATGATACAGCTGATGCTCCCTCCACAACACACCCTCTGTCATCAAAAACGGTCGGGAGGAGCGAGGTGGAGATCAGCGGACAGGATGACAAGTCTCCGTTTGTGAATCTGAACCAGATCAAATTCCGGGTGAGGAAGAAAGGACAGACGCGCCGCCAGCTGAGCATGAGGGAAGTGTACACGCCGCTGCAGGTCAGTGACACGTAATGGTTAGCCTTCCACTAGGGTGTGGTGGTCACATTGCCAAACAAATACAGGTACTTCTCATTTTAGGCTTGCTTGTTTTAAGTATTTTCAAATGTATACCACCCAAAATTTAGGTACATTTCTTTTCACTTATATGCGATATTTCATTGAGTGGCCAACAGATGTCTCACAGGAGTTCCTGTATGCCACCTAAACAACAACAGCTACACAATCACACGTGCCTACAATATATATATATATATATATATATGTATATACCTCTCGATTTACGCGGGGGATGCATTCCTGAAGAGAGGGTGCTAAATGAAAACCATGTAAATTGAATATATATATATATATATATATATATATATATATATATATATATATATATATATATATACCTCTACATACGAGTGCTTAAGGATACGAATTTTCCAAGATACGAGCTGGGAAATGAGCCCAATCATTGCCCAGGATGTGAGGAATTATTCACCATACGAGCTGCAAGCATTTAGTTACACCAAGCCTTACACTTCAAGGTCATATTGCTAAGTAAACATAATATCTAGGTCACATTATCAAGTGAACATATTACATTATCAAGGTCACAATCATGAATGGAGTATATAGGACATAGGCAGTGATGGGCCAGAGTTAAGAAGGTACCACATCACAGACCAAAGGTTCTGTACACACAATTTGAATTACAATTATTACAGCTGTGAGTCCACCACTTACTTTACTGCAGAGCTAGTCAGGACTCCTGTATATGTTCTGATCCTTTTATGCTTCTTTCACTACTTTTTTTCTCATACTGCACCACTGTATCCATCCATCTCACTATTATTGAATTAAATAACTATAACTGATTGTTCAATCTACATAGCACTTTCTCCTTTCTTTCACTTCCATCTGTCCATCTCTTCAATGCAAGAGTTAACCAGCATTCTTATTCATTCATCTCTTTTTTTTCTAGTAAACTTTAGAACTTCTTGCCTGTGTCTGTATTTCTTTCTTCTTATGACTTGGAAATTTTGAAGCAGGAGGTTTTGAGACTTATCTTCTAAATTCCTGAAACTGGCACCTCAGTGGGCCTTTCTCTCTCTCTCTCTCTCTCTGTCTTTTAATCTTTTTTCCTCATTTTCTTCTTTGACCAATAGCCATCTTATAGTACAGGTAATAATGACATCACTCTGTACTTAACTCCCAAGGATCAGTCTGTCAGTGAACCAAAGCCTGGCAGGAGGCAAAAGCACCAGCAACAACAGCAGCAGCAGCAGCAGCAGCAGGATGAGCAGCAGCAGCAACAGCAGCAGCAGGGGCAGTCACACCGAGGCAGAAGTGACAGCATTTGCTCCTCCACAGTGTTCTCTGAGCTGACCCAAGAGGAAGCACAGAGCCTGGAGTTGCTGGAGCTGGTAGTGCGTGTCATTGGCCAGGTAAAGATATTGTTTCCTTGTTAAGTTTGGTTCTGTTTTTTACTTGTCTTATTTTATTTGAATTATTCATTTTTTCTGGTGGTGGGTGGATTCTATCCAAGTGAGGAGTGAGTGCCTTCTACCTCCCAGTGCTGCCTACTGGTATGACGGATGCAGTGGAAAGCCTGCGGGATCCCTGTCTCCTGAAAAGGGCGGGAGGACCCCTTAGCCTTATTTCTGACTTTGGGGGTGCTGGTGGAGCTGCAGATGTGGCTCCTGCCTGTTGGACAACTGTGGTGGTAAACTTTCAAAGGCTTCTGCATGTGGGCTCCTATAATGCCCTGAGTCTGTCAGAGGATCACTGATTGCCTCATCTATCATCTCAGTAGGCTGAGGGTGGATATGGTGGGGCTCTCTGAGACAAGGAGGCCTGGCAGTGGCGAGACCAGTAGCAGGGGTTTTACGTATTACTGGTCTGACATGAACATTGGTCACCATGTCAAGGGGGCAGCCATAGGCATCTCCAGCAGACTGCAGCTGTCTGTTGTAAAGGTTACTCTGGTTGATGAGCATATAATGCGATTAAGGCTGAAGCACAGTTTAGGCTTCATGTCTGTTGTTGCAGTGTATGCTACCAAGGTGTGTGAAACTGAAGAGATGGAGATGTTCTATGCCAAACTCAACTCTGTACTGGACCAGTGTCCCCGTCGTGATGCACTCATTGTCCTGGGCAACTTTAATGCTGTCACTGGCACTGAGAGGGCTGGCTATGAAATATGTGTTAGCCCCCCTTTGTTCTGGTACCAGGAATGACAACAACTCTTTCCTTCTGAATCTTGCAAGATCCAGAAGGCTGAGAATTGCGGGTTCCTGGTATCAGAGACCAGCGCTGCACTGCTGGACTTGGTATAGCAATGCCGGAGGGATAGCGAAGGAGTTCAACCATTGTTAGTACTCATTGGAGGATCGTCCAGAACAAAGTGCCAGGCTCTTTGCAACCAATCACAGACTTATTGTTGCTCCACTCAAGCTTCATGTCAAGTCCAGAAAGCCTCCAAGACATGACCTCACTGTGTTTCATTTTGAGAAACTGAAGGACTTGACATGTGCACAAGAGTATGCAGTGACAGTCTCCAATCGGTTTGGAGTGCTCGACACCCTTGAGGACCCTGAGGAGCTATGGGATACCTTCAAACGTGAGACTCTTGAGGCTGCCAAGGAATGCATTGGGGAGCGCTTGAGGACACGGAGTGGCTTCACCTCGGTAGAGACGCTGGAAAGTATTGAGGAGAGCCGTGCTGCCAGACTTGCTGGGGACCATGACCAGTACAGGGCTCTGTCATGTAGGACTAGAACTCTCCTGAGAAGAGATGAGTAGAGGTATGTCATGGGTCTTGCTGAGGATGTCGAGTGTCATTTAAATGGTAATGACCTCAGACCTGCCTATCAAGTCCTGAAGAATCTCTGCTCCAAGTCTACTTCTCAGGTGAGCACCATCCAAACAACAGATGGTTGCCTCGTATCGGATGCAGATGGGCAGATGGCTCGTTGGGCTGAGTACTTTGAGCAGCTGTTCACGGTGGATCCTCCAAGCGGACAGCTCCGGACTGCGGGATTGCATACGCTGGATGCTGATCCACCCATTGACGAAACTGCACCCTTCATTGGCGATGTCAAAGAGGCTGTGGCAAAGTTGAGGGGTGGAAAGGCAGCTGGCATCTGCAACATCAGTGCGGAGCTGCTCAAAGCTGGGGGTGAAGCCATGATCTGTGGGTTGCATGCTGTCCTGACTGCTGTATGGCATTCAGGTACCATTCCCCCTGACTGGAAAAGGGGACCGTCAAGACAGCAACAACTACTGTGGAATAACACTGCTCAGAGTACCAGGCAAGGTGCTTGCCCATTTACTGCTGATGTGGATTTGCAGTCATCTGCTGAAGCACCAGAGACCTGAACAGTCAGGGTTCACACCCATTAAGTCAATAATTGACTGTATCCTTGCGCTTTGCATACTGGTGAAACGCCAACGTGAGTTATGACAGGGAATGTTGCAGCCTATGTCGATCTCAAGAAGGCATTTGACTCAGTGCATCGAGAGACACTCTGGGATCTTCTGCGTCTCCGTGGGATGCCTGCAAGGATTATTGGTTTATTAACTGGCCTGTACTCCGGGACTGTAAGTGCTGTGAAGTGTGGAGGAGGCGAGTCCAGCTTCTTCCCTGTGAATACAGGTGTGAGGCAGGGCTGTGTGCTTGCTCCATCACTTTTCAACACATGCATGGATTGGGTACTAGGCAGAGTTGTGGAACAAAGTCATTGTGGAGCATCTGTCGGCAACACCAAGATTACAGATCTTGTTTTTGCTGATGATGCAGCAATCTTTGCTGAGTCACTGGAGGTTCTAGTAATGGCTCTAGAGGCACTGCATGAGGAGTTGAAACCCTTGGGACTTTTGATTTGTAGATTGGAACTGAGAGGAAAAAAATGGATTGGGAGAAAAGAAAACATATTGAAATTGAGAGAAAGGAACTGTGGTTTATTTCATGTGTTCAGGTTCTGGATGAGATAATGCTACCTACCTGGTTATCTCATTACCTGTGTTTCATAAGTACAGCACCTTTACTCTTTTTCCTTTTCCATGTTGATGAAGAATAACGAGTTGAATTTTTCCCTCAAGGTCGCCCATGTGAAGGAAGCAATTAAACCCGTGTGCCGTGAGTTTGTGCCGCGCATCATGACCTATCTCTCCAAGGTTCAGGTCATCCACAAGTCAGCGACACGCATGCTGGTCACCATTGCCAGGTAAGCCAGGTCAACAGGTCACCAGCTAACCAGTTCTCAGGTAACACATGTTTGTGATGAGTAGTGATGTGTGATACTTGTTCACTTGTTATTCATTTAGACAACTATTTACTCTTAAGTTTAGGCTGATCTTTCTCCTTTTTTTGGTGCCTGTCAAAGTTGTATTCTAACCTTGCACCACATTTTATTGGGATTTAAGAGAAGCACCAGGCAAATTAAACTTCAAACACACTGAGATTGGAGAGAAGCAGCATTAAGATTGAAGAGTAGGAACAGTCAAATCAAATTCATACACAACACAATCTCATTAACTTCTCACAACATCTTTTTCACACCTACACACGAACAAAACTCATTAACTTATGACGTATTATGATTTTTCTGCTGGAGCACTATCTCATTAACTACATAATCATCGTCTTCACTACTGCATCTTTTTACCACTTGAATCTGTGCTTCTGTCTCCAGGAACACCCAGAGCATACAGCCGTTACTGGACAGCCTGTTTATTCCATACGTGGGTGTTGAGTTAGGCGAGGCAGATGATCCAGAGTCTCCCAATGGGTGTTCACAGTGTAAGATTCTGTCAGAAGGTTCATCCGCATTCTTGGACCAGATGGTGAACTTCTTCAACCACATCCACCAGTACGGGCAGTGCGAGGTGTCCAGCCGCCTGCATCCGTCACGAGAACTTGCGATGCGTGAAGGATGTGCTGTAGCCTTGCCTCACATCACAAGGTAAGGGTGTACAGGGGTTCCTCAGTCAAGGTGGAGTTCTGTTCCTTGGTCATGTTATAAACCAGTGAATGTTCTGTGTACGTTCTATACCTAAGGAACCAAGCAACTGTGTAACTTGAGAGGGGGTGCAGTGACATTAAGACATCACTGCTGTACATATCTGTTTGACTTGGATCATTCTAACTATTTTGGGGATGAGTTAGTGTAGCAAAAGAATAACAGAATATAAGGAAAGATAAACAGAAAAAGTGTAGAATATAAATACGCAAGAGAAACAGTAGAATGTACAAAAATGGAAGGAAAAGAGTACAATATGTATAAAAGAATAAACATCTTAGTGTATCATTGTCTCTCCACAGGTGCCCCAAGCTACTTCACGACTTCATGGTAGGTTACCCAGCCATTGACTTACTGATGAACGTGTTGCACTCCTCCCAGCCCCCGGACCAGGCCAGCTACATGTATGCCACTGCTGCACTCTCCCGCCTTGCCTCTGCCCTACAGGTAGTGATGGCCGGGAGGAACACACCGCTGCATGTCAATGTTAGGCAGATCATTGTAAAGAAAAAGATGTAGAATTGTGGATGTTTCATTGTTATTGTTGTGTTTTAAGTAATGTTGTGAGGGTTCAAGAGGAATAGATAGCTGTTACATAATTATATTAATTATTATGAATGACTTGAAAAAACTAACTACCACTTGGGGCACTTGACATAAAACACTAACTATATTTAACATTTAAAATATGATATTTTTGAAAGAAAATTTATGAAAATACATAAAAAACATTAAGATTTGAGGCACTTGAGATGAGACACTGTAACATTTCAGAATACAAACAAAGTACAGTCAACACAGATGAAGTTGGATCCCTTGGGTGGAAAGTGTGTGCAGAATTGTAAGCACACAGTAGTACTACCATGGAACTTTTGGTCAAGTGTTGTGATGGTACCAGCCATCTTAGGAAGAGTGTACACCTCTCCTGTGTTGCCCACACCTCAGTGCTTTCTTGGTAACGGAAGAGAGTGGATGTTTTACTTTTTTATTTTATTTAAACAGTGGGCTTTTTACAGGAATTTATGGGCTAAAGGAGACCACCTATCTGAAGGTCCACCCATTTGGGAACCATTACCCCGAGTGGATGCCCAATACCCACTCAGGATTCGAACCCGTGTGCTCAGGGATCCCAGGCTCCCCAAAGTGCAAGTGGTTCCACTGTACCACTGCAGCCCACTTTGCCTTGTTATCTTTACTTAATTATTACAAGCATGCAAACCTTACAAGCCTTACAATCCAGCATGGCTCCCAAACCACTCAACGATACAAAAAAATGGTCCTATTATAGCCCAAAGGAGAGAAAAGTCACTTCCTCTGAATCATGCAGGTGAATAGGACATGGAAGGATGAGCGAAAAAGGGCTACTTGCTGCTGTGCTCATATCTTCTCTGATGCATTTCTAGGCAGCTGTAGGTGCATTTCTTTCAGTTACCTGGTTGTCAAACAGACTTTTTCTTCAAGGCAATCACTGTGAGAATATCTGGATTCTTTGATGTCTTTCTTTTGGCTCCAAGATGGATTTTATGAGCAAAACCTTTTTTTTTTTTATGATAGATGGCAAGTGGCAGCAACAATCCTTTTCACTTACAATTGTCCTCTCACTTCTTAATTGGCTGTATATTTCAGCAATAGTGACTTTTCCCCCTTTAAAGTTAGAATGTGACCCTTTTCTGCATCTTTGAGTGTTTAATTTTTTCAACAATGCTGGATGTAAGGATAAGGTTTGCAGGGTTGTGGTAAGGAAATTAGGTAAGGAAAACAATACCAAGTGTAAAATTGGAGCTCAACATTCATCTGCCCTCTTCTATTACCAAGGAAGGAAGCACTGAGGGTGTAGGCATTGTTGAAGTGTCTATCCTCCCTCAGCTTTCTGTTACCACCAGAACAGATTACCCAACTTGGGCAAAGCCAACACAGTGACGTATTGTGTGACTACTATTTTGTGTGCTCAAGGGTCCAACTTCTTATGTTGTAGCTGCATAATTCTGAGTAACTTCTGTTGAAAGTTATTGAAATAGGACACCTAAACAGATGTCAATCCCTCCCTCACTCCATCTTATCTGTCCCACAGCTAGAGAACCAGTTCAGGCCAGTGCGGTGTGAGGTGTGTTACCGGCGAGAGAGTCACACCAAGGAGGAGGTCACTGCACAGCTCAAGAACAAGGACATGAGATGTGGACAGACACAGCCCACACACTCACACATGCACACACCTGCACCGAACATGAAGGAAAGTACAGAGTGTCTGTGGCCGAGAGGTAAGGAGGAGAAGGACGTGACATTTAGACTTGGAGATGGTAGTACGGTGTCGGCAAATCGAGAGTCCCTGGCTGACAAGAATGAGTTTTTGAGAGGGATGTTGCTTGGCTCCTTCTCTGAGGGTCTGAGCTCTTCGGTGGACCTGCCCTGGACCAGCAAGGAGTCCACAGAGATGCTCATACATTTCCTGCATGGGTGCCGGTTATGCTCACACATGGAGAGAGGTGGGATGCAGGCGTACATGGAACTGGTGCTCATGTCGGAGATGTACCTGGTGGAGGAATTACAGGTGTATGCAGAATCACGAATGATCTCTGCTATAAATGCATGGGAGGATATTATACGGATATACGAGAGTGGAGTGGGGCGGATTAATGAAAATATCATCCTATGGGCCATCTGCACAGTGCTGGTGAAGCCTATGAAGACGTGGAAGAGGGCACGGTGGATCAAGGGACTCTTCCAGTCCCCGCACGCTGAAGACATTGATCATAACATTCGTATGATTCTGCGCCATCCACTTGACATGAACCGCCTTGTGTGTAACTGTAACAAGTCCCTGTCGCTGTACATGGTGAGTGAGAGTGAGTATACCAAGTTATGCTGAGTGTGTGTGTTCTCTGTTACAGTATACTACATTGAAGAATACAAGAGAACATGGGAAGCTACAAGAAGTCATAAGCCCTACATGTGAGACTCCCTGTACTGCATCTCTTGGTAGTCTGTGTATTTTAATTTAAGCAAGCCTGTATTACCCTGTTCCCAAATGTGTTACTTTTTTACATTTTTCCTTCTAATGACACCTTTCTCTTTAAACAGTTCTTCAATATGAATCTTTTTATTGTTCTGTTTCTCTTTTACTGTCTTTACATCTTGTCAACTTGCATCTGTTCTCATAGACAAGCTGAGTCTGTCTGATTGAAATGTAGAAACTGGTTATTATGCAGCAGTTGTAGATGCTTGTTTTCCACTGCTCAAGGACTTCTATGCGTGCGTGTGTGTGTGTGTGTGTGAAATTGTAATGGCAGTAGTTGCTGTATATCTAATTTATCAAAAGCACCTTCAATTGTTCAGTGTGTGATCTTGCATCATTATGTGTTCCTCTGATTCTGATTCATTCTCCCATCTTCTTAATTTATTTATTTTTCCATGCAATGACACCTTTCTGTTTCCTCAGGTCATTTCTTCTCTTTGAATAGGTGTTGAACTTCTTAGTTTTGTTCTCCCATTTTTTTGTTAACTTGATTTTCCTTTGTAATGATTCCTTTCCTTATTTCAGATGGTTTTGTTTCTTAATTCTTTGTGTGGCGTTGCTTCCTATAATCTCTGTAATTATTTTATTCCAAAATTTTTGCTTCCTAAATGTTTCCTCTGTGGTGTTGCCTATCTCAGTAATTAGTTCACTTGTATATCTTCATCCCACATTTTTTGTATTTGTTTCCTTAATTCTTTCTTTTCCAGTGTGACTTGTAATTTATCTTTTTTATTAGTTTATTCATGAGTGACAACATTGTTATTTTATGTGACTTCTTTCTTCACACTTCACACCAAATCCTCATGTTAACTTTGTGAATTCTTTACCCTTCTTTTTCTCATAACTTAAAAGAATTTCTTTTCCAGTTTATCTCTTTACTTCACTTCCTCAATAAACTCTTTTCTACTATATATTTTCCCTTATAATTCTAAAATCTTCCCTCTTTTTATTATCTTTCCTTTTTTTGCTGTAACATCTATATTTTCTTCCAGTTTACTCATTTGCTTGATCTTTTCCATTAAATTTTTACATCTCACTTTTTTATTTCATTCTTTTGTTGTCATGATTCACACCAAAGTGTCAAACAAGGGCTAATGCAAGACTGGCAGTATGCAACACTTTCCTTGTCACTTTCTTGAGTGTTTTCTGGCTGTGCTCAGGAAGGTTTTGCCAGTCACTCCATCAGTTGTTATTACTATTATTCTCCTGGCAGTTTTTCACGGTGAGTTACTGTTGTGGGTCCCTTCACTCACCTCTCAGGTTGCAGCTTTTGCTAGTTATTTCTTTCCCGACTCCTCCCTATAGTTATGGATGTATACCATGATCAAAGTGTTAGCAGCACCAGTCAGGCCATATTGAGTAATTGAAATTACCCACTTTCAGTGACTTAGTCTGAGGGTGTCGTCTGATGCAGTGTCTTGTATGGGACCACACAAACATTTCAGCATCTCTACTACCTACTTTCAACAGGCCCTAGGGGAAGTCAAGTATATGCAAGGGTGTCCCATGTTGGGAATCACATGTGGTGCTTTTCAGTAGATAATGAAATCATTCATCGAATATGAAATATGTAGTGTGTAGAATGTTCATAATGATGTGTAATTGTTCATATATCATTGTTGAATTGTTATACACATATAATTCTATTGTTTTACTGTTATGTTCTCTGTGAGAATTTAATTTAATCGATGAGTATATATTATTGTGACTCCCTGGTGTGAGCAAGACAAGGAGCAATGTATCCATGATGTCGGGGTGTCAGGGTAGAGGAGTGCAGCTGTATGTGTCATTCCCTGTATTTACTTAGCTTTATACTCCACTTACTTTTCTCCAAGGTGGAAATGCCAAAGAATCTTAGGTTACTATCAGGGATGAGCCATGTTTGTAAGTACATACAACAGTCACTATATAACATACTCTTAATGTTCACAATCATTCACACCTGGTCTCATCTCAGCTACTTTTAGCAAGATCTGGAAAAGTTATAGTAACTTTCAAGGATATCTGTGATTCTGCTCATGGTTGAAGAGTTCAGTAGGCTGTAGTGAAAGTCATTTGCTGTTTATAATTGTATGTTCAAGACTGTAGAGGCAGCTGACCAGACTGTGTGTGGCCTTTGCAAGTAGTGGTGATGAGATCAAAATGTTAAAGAATATGGCCCAGTTTTGTGTGTACCTCACCATGCTAAAGGAGAAACAAAAGGCTTGGTTCAATACTTTTCATTATATCACAGCACTCTGATGTGTACAAGATTAGTTTTTTTGTGTCATTATTTGTCTCCTTTGCCGATTCATTTTCAACAGATCACGACAGAAAAACAATACCGAGATGAAGTGTTTGTATTCACTTTTCAGCTTCAAGATGACACAGAATAGTACACCTCACTGTCACCTAAAAACTATACATCAAGTGAGGCTATCCTGAGGTGAGGTCCCAATGTACAGTTGCCCCAAGAAATGGTGTCACAAAATCCACTGAATTTCATGTGGGTCAATAGAGAAGAAATTAATATATGGACTGATAAACTGCTTTATATTGAGATTTCTGGTTATGATAGATAGAGTCTGATACTAATTTTTGTTATTTTCCCTCTCTCACTCTGAAATACCTTACACAGTATGACATCACTTCTTTGAGCCACTGTTCATTGTACTTTCTATGCATGATCTGTTGGACAAATTACCACAGTGTGATGCTGAAAGACACGAAACACAGATGGGATTTGTAAGAATAGACCTGTCAGTGCCTGCTGGTGAAAGATGAAGGCTTGACAAGAGATTTTCAGTGGTTTCCCTTAGGTAAACTCTGAACATTATAACGTCTTCCTAGGATGTGTTTGCAATGTATATAAAATCTAATATACATTTCATTTCAGGTAATAGTTAGACTGACATAACAGTTTCTCCACAAGTCAACTCAGAATATTATGATGTGTACCTAATGTGTTCCCTATGTGAAGAACAGCTGTTTCATTGAAGGTGATAGTTTGGTAATAATTATTTTTAAATGCGATTCTTCTGCTTTGATAATATAAAGTCCATATTACTATAGAAGCCATTTTCTTATGAATCTTGTTTAGAAAATTGTACCACATGTTCAGAGACTTATAAGGTAACTAATTGTTCTTGTTGATTCCAACCCATACGAAAAATTATAGAAGTAATTCGTAAATTCACTTAGCAACCATTCTTTCCTGATTTTGTCACAGAAAATTGTAGTACATATTCTGAAACTTGTAAGAGTGATTGTTCCTTGTAGATGCCAAGTCAGGTACAGGAAGTCCTCATTATATGGTACTTATGCGTTCCTGAAAACCTTAAGCAAATCAAAATTACTGTATACCAAACCCATTATAACATGTAATATGGGATACGTGTTCCAGTACATTGAAAGTCACCCCTACAGACATGAAAATAGTCATATAAAAAATGTAAAAATACTGCACAAAAGAAATAAGCAGAAAATATTTTTATTTATCTTTCACTCGCCACGTATTTTATCAGGTGATGTTCCTCCTGAGGCTAAGGGGCAATACGGATCTTAGCCCTTACTCATCTTCTTCTGCTGAGTGAGCAGACGAAGATGAGGGTGTTGTGATAATAATATCCACAAAAAAACACACAGTAAGGATTTAACCTGTGTTCAGTGGGAAATGTGGGAAGAGACTGATTGATGTGGTGGCCACACGGTGTGGTGGCGCTATGGTATTGTGTAAACAAAACACAAGCTGATACCACACCTGTGAATTTTTCTTACTGTAAATAGAATCAAGGGTAGTAATTACCAAATACCATAACTGTGAATTTACCGGATAAAGAATGACTGTATAAGGAGGACTCACTGTATAAAGAATCATTGCATATTCACAGATTTATAAGGGATAAATGTTCCTTCCTTATTCCTTGGCATGTAGAAAAAAGTGACACTTCAGAAATTGATGGTGGTTGTTCCCTGCAGACACAGAAGAGAAAAGATAAAAGCTATATTAATAATCATAATTGTTCTTAGAGAAAGATTCAGAGAGAAGTGTAAGTAAAAATCTCATTCCTACCTATTTTATTAAGTAATTTGGGTGAAAGTACTACAAGTAAAGTAAACTTTCTTACTCATCACCTTCAATGAAATATATATGTAGTATGTGCAAGCTCCTCACACTCATTGGTATTACTGTATTTCTGAAATGCAATATAACATCCCAGAATATTTAGACCATGGTGAAGAGACAGAAGTGTTCAATTCTGAGTGCAAGTTGACATGATGGTAGTGCCTAATAAGGTGTTTGTTGAAAGTAGTGTCATACATAATAACTTTTGTGAACTAACTAAGCATTCATGTATGTAGTCAGATCTACATAGACAGGCCAGCATTCCTCACTGGCTCATATCTGATTAGGTTCTGTGGCTACAACTGCATCAACACACTTGAAAATTAGGTCAGACTGTATTAAAAAGTACATCTTCATTATCCTTGTTTCTGCTGTGAGGAACATTGACATTGTACATACAACATTTCCCATCACTCCTACTAAAATTAGTCTCAGGGGATGTAACAACTGGTTAAGAAACACTAGTTGAAGGAGAGAAGAGGTGGAGTGAGAGTAAATAAAATACAGTGATGTCATTACTATTACTATTACTACTCTCCCATGTATTAGCCAGAAATGCCCAAAGAATATGAAGTGAATAAAAAAGATACTTTGCATTAAAAGGCATGTATGTACTGACCTTTGTGTGTGTTATATGTATTGAACTTTGTGTGTCATGTTGATTGTAATGCATGCTGTGTGTTAAGAGTGTCAAGTGAGTATGTATAGTATGATTTTGTACGTTTAGTGTGTGATGTTAAATATGTATTATGTTCAATGTACTGTGTAAATGTGCCTATTATATTGTGTATGTTGTGAGTGCTAAACTGAATATAGTTGTGTGTGTGTGTGTGTGTGTGTGTGTGTGTGTGTCTGGTGCTGCATGTCGGGTTCCTGGTTTTGAGAGAGTCACACCAGAGGAGATTCAAGAGGTGAACACCGCAGGGGACACAATGACACCTGAATTAATAATGGATATGACATCTATTGAGGATACCTTAGAAAATGCCAGAGAAGGTAAAGCAGTAGCAGCTCCACCACAGCCTGGTGAACTCATAATGCAGAAGCTGAGCAGAATATTGGCTGGAGCTGACACATTTAAAGAGTACATCACTGACAATGAAAATTGTAGTTTTAGCATCACAGAAATGATCCAGCAATTAGATAAAGTCATCTGCTATTATACAAAAATGCACTCAAAGAAAATGAATGATACACAGCAGACTCTGATAACAAAATTCATACGCTCTCCAACAAGAGATACACCACCACCACCACCAGAATGTTCACCTAATGCTGATGATATCGATGAGACGGACTTCCTGGGATTTGAGGATGTTTTGAATGAGGCAGAAAAAATCAGAGATCAAGGTGATAATGGAGAAAACAACAATGAGGTGGCAACTCATTAACCCTCCATGCTGCCTCACAATCCCATCCCGACTTCCAGTTGAGCCATCATTAGAGGTGGAGTGGTGCGTGGCGACTCAACCGGGACTCGCCACGGGACGCTGTTCTTTGCCTCGTCTACACATTCCTGAGAAAGACGGCATCACCTATCATACCTACAGGACCCAACCATGCAACAACAATCCCATCCCCTACTTACTGCTGCCCCCGATGGAAGAAACGTGAGTACTGTATTTTTTTTTTAGTACGAGTGTTGAACCCACTGCACCAAATTATTTTTTACCTATTGGTTACTTTGTTCAATTGAAGTGAATCTACTTAGCGCAAACGTTTTAATCCACCAATTTCTCGTGCTAATTGGGGCTCCACTCTAGTTCACTTTGGCCAGTTTACTCAGCAAGCAGTACACATAACATGTATATACCGTGTGACACAACGCCTCACACAAGGACAAAGGCGTGCTCGGCAAGGCGGCAGGTCGGGCCACCTCACACCTCTTTCACAGCCTCCCAGCAGGCTTTCACAATGTCAACTAGGCACACACACTACCAACGCACAGACACTATTACATGGCAGTCAGAGTATATCTGTCCAGGAACGAGGGGAAGCGAGGCAGCACTCTCATGTGGCTCTTCCCTCTGTCCTCCTCACCAAGTCTTTTAAATACTGTACTTCCTCCAATAACTTCACATTTTCCTCCCACTCCTCAGTGTACAACAAAATTATATATATATACAGAACATCCCTTAACACCTCTCAATACTTTATTCATCAATCTTTGAAAACTACTTCCACTGTTCTTCATCCCAAAAGGAAGAACTTTATATTGGTACAAGCCATCCATGGTGATACAGCTTTTGCCCTCTCAGTCAACTCTACTTGCCAATACCATTTTAATGAATTAATTTTGGTTATGAAGTTTGCATTCCCCACATTGTCTATACAGTCATCAATTCTAGGGATAGGGTAAGCATCAGCCTTTGTTACCATGTTAACCTTCCTATAACCAGTACAAAAATGGAATGAGTCCTGTCCAGGTTTGGGTACTAATACACATGGTGAGCTCCAAGGACTGTCACTGGGCTCAATTAAATCATTCTCTAACATGTACTCAATTTCCTTTTTCATAATCTCCCTTTTCTTTGGATTCACACAATATGGATATTGTTTAATAGGTTCAGCACCTCCAACCTCTACATCATGTACCACTACATTAGTTTTTCTAGGGGCATTAGGGAATAGAAATTTATATTTCTCCGTAATTTCTATTTTCTATTTTTTTTCCCAGTTCTATAGGTTTATCTTATCCCTTAGATTTTCTAGCACCATTCCTTCACATTTACTCAGCTTTTCTTCTGCCCATTTCTCCTCACTTTCAATGGTGGCATTTACTATGCTTACACTTTTAATTTCTTTCTGTACCTCATTTTTCTTTTTTTCTCTTTCATGGAATGGCTTTAACATATTTACATGACACAATTGGTTCTTCTTCCTTCTGCCAGGTGTATTTACAATGTAATTCTCATCACTCACTTTCTTTTCAATTTCCCAAGGTCCACTAAACTTTGCCTTGAAGGGATCACCTTGCAATGGGAAAAGAACTAACATTTTGTCCCCAGGTTGCATTGTTCTGGCTCTAGCCCTTCTATCATACCAATATCCAGGGGGCAAGAGTGATTTAACAGACATGGTTTGCTATAAAAGGTTGTTATATATGGTTGGATTCCTTAGACCTCTGGCAACAACATCTGGGTGGACAACCTTTTCAATAGGCTACTGTAACTTTGAAATTCAAGATGGCGTCCAAGATGGCCGCCATAATTTAATATTGCAATATTATCACCGATTGTTGTTATATTTTCGTTTGCAATGCATCGTTTCTATGGTTTACTAGATCAGGAAAACTAAGTATGATGGTTTCACAGTGATCTGATGTCACATATATTATCTGTTTCATAAATCTTTAATAATATTGTGGGCAGAATGTACAAAACTAGACGATCTGTTACTGTATTGGCTATGTATTATGTGCTTGAAGTCTGGCATATTAGAAGACTAGCATACTAGTTGTGGATGTTACTTTGTCGTCTGGTAATCAGAAGAAAACATCCATTGTGAAACTGAAAACATTCCACACCCAAAATGCAAAGATGAAAAAGCCGACAGGGCAGGGTGCAACAGGCAAGAGTGATGAAGTCGCTCCCCTTCTTCGTATAACACAGATCAATGCCAGTGGTGGAGATGTTGATGTCGTTAACTTTATTGGCAAACATGAATGCAGTAAAGTACCCCCATCTTTATTTAATGAAGATGGAACAATGAGGGCTGCAGGTACAAAGTCTAGTCTAGTGAAAATATTGAAGGAGGAGACTGAAGTGACGACTTCTGACCTTCTTCCACAAGGAGACTGGAAGACAGCAGTAGTGGTTGATGCAATGCATGCTATACGCCGTTGGTCCTTCAAGACAAATGAGACTTTTGGAGACATTGCTGAACGCTACAAGGAGCAGCTGCTAAAAGATGTGCCTGCTGGCACAAAGATCATACATTTCTGCTGTGACCGATACAATGAACGAAGACTGAAATCAGCAGAACAGCAGCACAGGTATGGACAATCGAGGCAAGTAAAAGTGTTTGAGGTCAGTGAGCAGTACAAAACCCCTGATCCCCAGGAATTCTTCTCCGTGTCAGCTAACAAAGCAGCCCTTCTTAATTTTTTGTGCGAGACATGGAGCAACAGTGAACAACAAAATCCAGCACTTGGCTCAACTTGCCTTTACTTAGGTGGAGGCTTTAATGAAGAAACCAAGACCATTCTGATCACTGAGGGGGCAACCACCGACATCGCTGCCTTGGAGTCTACACAGCAGGAGGCTGATACAAGAGTAATGCTTCATACCATTTATAGTGTTCAGAATGAAAGTGTAGATAGGGTGGTCATTCATGCCAGTGACACAGATATCATCGTCATTTGTCTCTACTATGCCACCACCATTCTGCAGAATCTTCCTGAATTGTGGGTAAGAACTGCCACAGAAACATATTTGCCCATACATCAAATGGCTAAGGCACTAGGACCTTCAAAATGTCGCACGCTGCCCTTCATCCACAGCTTGAGTGGAAGGGACACCACCAGCTACCCATTCTTTACTGGCAAAAAGACGTGGTTGAACCGTAGCTATACTACAGATATACCTGAGCTCGAACGCTTCGGTGAAGGTCAGAACAGTTATCAGATTACATCAGAGCTTATCAACCAAGCACGCCAACTTGTCATTGCTGTCTACACTAACAGATCTGATGCCTTCGAAGATTGCGATCTTGCAAAAGTCAGAGCCCATAAATTCCTGAATAATAGGTCAACCATGCTGAAATTACTTCCACCAACAGAAGATGCATACCTTCTACATCTACAGCGTGCAGCTCTGGCAACTATCATAGATAAGACTGCACATGTAGCCAAGCCTCAGCTTCCCCCATTTATGCACTATGGTTGGGCTCTGCAGGATGGGAAACTAGTTCCAGTCCAGTCGACTCAACCAGCCTGGCCACAGACAATTACACAAGGCGTTGCATGTGGCTGCACAAAAGGATGCAACAGAAACTGTTCTTGTGCTAGGAAGAACGTGGCCTGTTACATTGGATGTCGTTGCCAGGGATCAGACACCAAGTGTAGCCGAGTGAAATACACAGACACATTTGACAGCAGTGACTCCGACAGTGACAGTTAATTGTATACCATCAGGTGTGTACATAGACACTTGTATTGAAGCTTTGCATTGACTGGTAGAGGTTTCGTATCGTGGAATGTAGGCTAATTTTAGACCTAGTAAATAGTACAAATCATTCAGTCATTCTTTTGCATTTCATTCATAATTCATTCACGATCATTTCAGATTACATCAAATCACTCTAAAACCATCGTAAATAGATTTCCTGACCTCGAAAACCATGGAAACGATGCATTGCAAACGAAAATATAACAACAATCGGTGATAATATTGCAATATTAAATTATGGCGGCCATCTTGGACGCCATCTTGAATTTCAGAGTTACAGTAGCCTATTGAAAAGGTTGTCCACCCAGATGTTGTTGCCAGAGGTCTAAGGAATCCAACCATATATAACAACCTTTTATAGCAAACCATGTCTGTTGTCACAAAAATATGATGGTTTGCCCCCTGGGTACAACTCTTCATCTCAATTTGACTCTCACTCAGATTTTCTCGGGCAATTTGCCTAGCTCTCATCAACCTATTTTTAAAATCAGATACATATTTCACTACATTAGGAGGATCTTCTTTTCCTAACCATCTCTCTTTAATCATCCTCAAAGGTCCATTAATTTACCTCATGCCCATATACCAGTTCATAAGGATTGAACCCAATCGACTCTTGAATCCTGTCCCTTAATGCAAATAAAACTAAAGGTAATGCTTCATCCCAGTCAACACCCATATCTTCACAGTATACCCAGAGTGTATTTTTCATAGTTTGGCGAAATATTTCCACACAGCCTTGTGACTGAGGGTGGTAGGCACTTGATAACTTCTGTTCAACATTTAGATCCCTTAAAAATTTCCTTAAACACCCTAGAAGTGAAATTACTCCCCTGATCTGACTGGATTACCCTAGAAATGCCTACCCATGAGAAAAATTTCACCAACTCTCTCACAATACTCTTAGAGTTTATACTCCTAAGAGGAATGGCTTCAGGGAACCTAGATGATGCACACATGATGGTTAAACACACACATTAGTTTCCCTTCCTAGTTCCTTAATCCTTAATGCACCATATCACCACACCTCATTTCACTAGAAATCCACCACATCACCTCCCCACCCCAATACCATACGTGTCGCCCACGACACCACGATAGCTGACGCCTCACCACCACCACAACTCCCCTTGGCTCAGTCTCCCACTCCACACACTATAATATCACCTTACAACGTCTCCACAAATCCTCACCACTTATGTCTACTTAAAGCACCAGCCAGACGACCACGTCTCCATCCCCCCCCCCCCCACACACACAATACACCACAACGCCGGCAGTCACCACCGCCATCACCCACCCACCCACTCTGCTGGTGATCCCAACACATCACACACACACCACAAGCCTTGGATTCCCCTAATCACCTGCTATACAATCCCATATTCTATAAGAAAAACCACAACCTCACCATATTCCAGACCAACCAGCAGGTCCCCAGCAGCAGCAGCAGCAGCACGAAGACACCCACCAATACCCCTGTGCTGGGAGACGAATAAAGCGCGGGAAGATCCCCTCAGGCTCAGCTTCTCAATAATGACGCCACCACGGCGCCTAAACCATCGCAACTGATTGTACCGACACACCCACAATTACATACATTTTCTCCCTCTGACACATCTATTATAACCAAGTATCAATGGGCTATTTAGACGTTTTGTATACACATCATAACAACAACGATAACAAAATCAACAACAACAATGCACTAATTATATGAGAGAGAGAGAGAGAGAGAGAGAGAGAGAGAGAGAGAGAGAGAGAGAGAGAGAGAGGAGATAG
>CM035178.1:1279200-1289200 GCA_020233015.1 Callinectes sapidus | reverse complement strand
AGGTCTGAGTGAAGCTGGGAGGGTGGTGGTGGTGGTGGTGGTGGTGGTGGTGGTGGTGGTATTATGACTGCGTGATATTATTGCTCTTGTTTTGATGGTGGTAATAGTGGTGGTAGTAGTCGTAGTAGTAGTATTGTTGTTGTTGTTGTTGTTGTAGTTGTAGTAGTAGTAGTAGTAGTAGTAGTAGTAGTAGTAGTAGTAGTAGTAGTAGTAGTAGTAGTAGTAGTAGTAGTAGTAGTAGTAGTAGTAGTAGTAGTAGTAGTAGTAGTAGTAGTTGTTGTAGAAGTTGTAGATGGAGTGGTTTGATGGACGGTGCGAAGGCTTCCCGCTATATGACGTCAGTGGCGGCCATGTTGGTACGTGCAAGTACTGGTAACATAATATATATCTTTATTTAACCTTTGCAGTGTCTTTTATCACAAATTTTTAACATATAAATTCAAAATACACCGACAGGCATAACTTTTTGTTCTTTATCTAGCTAGAAGGATTTATTGAAGAGAATAGAAGAGATATCAATGTCTATAAGATAAACATTAAATTATCATCAAACCCTTTAAACTTTTAACCATCACTAAATTAAGACTCCAAAAAATAAACAAAACAAAAAATGAATAACAAAATATAAAGAAAAGAAGCAAATAACAGAAAAAATAAAATAAATAACAACTGACCCACAATATAAACACTACCCACAACAACAAAAATACAAAAAAAGACAAACAAATAACAAAAAATAAAAAACAATACCAAAATATAAAAGAAAATGAGTAAATAACAATAAAAATAGAATAAATAAGAACTGAGCCACGATGTAAACACTACCCACAATCCCCTTCATCTCCTCCACTCCCGCCGTCACCATGGTACGTTCAGCCGCCCGTCTTTTATCCGCAAATATCCGCCCCACCACACTCTCCCACGCCCATCCACCGCCGCCACCCGCCACACCAACACCCGCACCAGTGATATTAATGGCGTTTGTCTTTGCAGGGGAAGGATATTTCTCACAAACACGACCGGAAAGTGAAGCGGCGCGAACCCAAATCCCAAGATGTTTACCTCCGCCTGCTGGTCAAGGTGCGTGTTTGTGTGTCTGTCTGTCTATGTGTATGTGTTTATGTGTGTATATGTACGTGTTTATGTGTATATGTACGTGTTTATGTGTATATGTACGTGTTTGTGTGTGTATATGTACGTGTTTGTGTGTGTATGTTTGTGTGTGCGTGCGTTGGTGTACACGTGAAAGGTTGTGTAGGTATTTTTTGTGTGTTTATTTTCTTTCAAATTGTTTCTTTATTTTCTTTCATATTGTTTCTTTATTTTCTTTCATTTCAAGATCTTTACCTTCGACTGCTGGTTAAGGTGTGTGTGTGTGTGTGTGTGAGTATGTGCGTGTTTGAGTGTGTATATGTGGGTATGTGTGTGGTTGTGTACGTGTGTGCGTGCGTGCGTTAGTGTACACGTGTAAGGTTGTATTAGTGTTTTTGTGTGGCGTTTCTTTTTCTTTTAATTTGTGTCGCAGTTCATAGTTTCCGGTTAGGTTAGGTTAGATTTTGGTTATTTTCCTCGTATATCACTTGTTTCCCTTCCTTCCTCTTCCTCTTCCTTACTGGCGTGGGTCTATCTTCCTCCTCCTCCTCCTCCTCCTCCTCCTCCTTCTTTCATTCATAAGTCATTGAGGCCCGGCATGATTTCTTTTACCTCCTCCTCCTCCTCCTCTTCTTCTTCTTCTTCTTCTTCTTCTTCTTTCATTCATAAGTCATTGAGGCCTGGCATGATTTGTTTTTCCTCCTCCTCCTCCTCTTCTTCCTCCTCCTCCTCTTCTTCCTCCTCCTCCTCTTCTTCTTCCTCCTCTACCTCTTCTTCTTCCTCTTCTTTAGACCTCCTCACATTTCCATCACCTGCAGTTCCTCCGTCCTTATGGAGTTGTTTTTAGGGTTAATATATAAAACCCCACCAAGCAGAGTAGAATGACCACAATGATTCAGGGTATGATGGGAAATGTACCCTATAAAGACAGGTTAAATCTATCATAATAATCATCAATCATTAAATCTATCATAATATCATAATAGTCTTAATCTGCACACCCTAGAGAGAAGGAGAGCAAGAGGCGATATGATTGAAGTTTACAAATGGGTGAAAGGGATAAATAAAGGAAGCATTGAACAGATAGAAATTAGTAGCCAGGGCAGGGCAGGACACGCAGCAGCAATGGGTACAACAAGTTAGATAAGCCTAGATTCAGGATAGACATGGGTAGACATTGGTTCACTAACAGAGTGGTGAATGACTGGAATAGGCTGGGCAGACATGTAGTGAGTGCAGAGTCAATAGGTAGCTTTAAAACACAGTTAGATGAGAGTATTATGGATAGAGATGATAGGTGGTGGGGTGGATAAATACTGCTGATCAAAGGGGCTGCCTCGTATAGGTCATACTGCCAGGCCTTCTGCAGTCGCCACCCTCTTATGTTCTTATGTCTCTTAATTTCGGGCAAAACCATTTTTCCGCGGCAGATTTCTGTCTATTTTGAATGAATCTGTCTTGCTTTCCCCTCAAATCATGTTTTTTGGTTCTCTTTTTTATAAGTGTCCCCTCGCAGCATCAGAAACAAGAATATTATGAGTAAGAATGCTTGGTCACACACTAATGAATGATTTGCCACAAAACGACAAGCAACAGACTGCAATAGAGTCATTAAGTAGCTCTATAATGAGTCAATAGGTAACTTTATAAACAGTTTGGATGGGAGTATGGATAGAGGTGGGTTGGATAAGTTTTATGGATTAAAAGGGCTGCCTTGTATAGGTCATACTGGCCTTCTGCAGTCTCCACCCTCTTATATTCTTAAATCTACATAAAAAAAAATTCGTCCTCACAAATGAGAGTGCAACCTAATTAAACCTAACCTAACCATTATTTGTGTGACAATAATTACATGGTGTTTAAAATACTCAGTGTGGAAAGCTGTAACAGATGAGAAGGGTAAGGAAAGCCATCTTGAGACTGGTGGACTGGTAACAAATATACCGTATATGTTCCACTGTGAAAGCAGAAAGTACTATTTATTTATTTTTATTAGTAGCTGTTAAGTGAAGCATTTTTTTTTTTTTTTACCTAACTTGATTTGTTGTAACTGTTGATAAGGTTACTTGGTTTTATGCTAAGTGATCCTAACCTTATCCTTGCTGATCATAACTTGTCCCAGCCCATCTTGAGACTGGTAGAGTGGTAACAAATATACAACAGTGTCACCCAACCAACCAACGTGTGTGTGTGTGTGTGGTGTGTGTGTGTGTGTGTGTGTGTGTGTGTGTGTGTGTGTGTGTGTGTGTGTGTGTGTGTGGGGTTAGTGATGGATGTATTGAGTTGCTTGATGACATACTGAGTGTTGTGACCTGAGGATACTGTGGCAAAGGTGTGTTGTGTTTGAGTTGTGAGTGTTGTTGTCACCTGCCACTGATGTCTGTCTGTCTGTGTGTCTGTGTGTCTGTACCAGTGATGTAGAGTGGCCTGTGGGACATTGGGCTGTGGTTGCTGCTGTGTGTGTGTGAGGGGGGGGGGGGGAAGCTGGCCAGGGGGTACAAAAACTGTGAATATAAGAAGCCCACTAACTTGCCAGTCCCTTCCAAGTTAAAAAAAGTGGTATAATTTTACTTTAGCTCCAGTCTCAGGTTGGCTTTTCCTACCCATCCTTCCTGCCATGTGTTAGAGCTTTCCATGCTGAGTAGTTTGACCTCCATGTGTAACTGGTGCAAATCAATTATAACAACTTTTGGCTAATACGTAGAGGCCTCAAGGTTCAGGTAGAGTCTGCAAAGTTCAGTTAGAGCACACCAGCAGGGCTAGATTTGAGCCCCGCCAGGTTAGGTTTAGTTGGTGTGATGTTGTAGTTTAGAGCGCTGCTGCTGCTGCTGCTGCTGCTGGCCACAGACGGTAGTTTCATTGTAAAGGTGAGGTTATTTCCTTCATTTTGAATGGTTGTAAGGCATAATGAACTACTTTAGTTTGTAGACTATGGAATTTTAATGTTTTAGTGATTTGGGGGGATATAGGCGAGGCTGAAACTTGCTCCGTGATTGAGCATCATCGGTGTTTGTTGTGTCTCTCATTGGTGACGACAAAGCTATCTTTCCCTGGTAGATTTCGGTCTGTTTTGAATTAATCTGCCTGTGGTTTATGTTGCAAATTGTTAGTTTTGGGGTTGGGGGGCTCCCCCCAAAAAAAACTATTGATTTGCAAGGAAAACAACAAGCTGTTCATTCAAAACAGACTGAAATCTACCAGGGAAAGATAGTTTCATCTGAATTTGAGAGACTGGTGTTAAAGTAATTTACCAAAAGAATTAGCCAAAAAGTCGGGGATAAATGTCTTAAAACCTCCTTTTTAAATAGAGTCAAGTCATGGGAAGTTTGAAATACAAAGGCAGGCAGGCAGGCAGGCAGGCAGGCAGGGAGTTCCAGAGTTTAGCAGAGAAAGGAATGAATGATTGGGAGTACTGATTAACTCTTGCATTACAGAGTTGGACAGAATAGAGGTGAGAGGAAGAGTATAAAGTGTTGTGTGGTGAGGCCTCAGGAGGAGAGGCATGCAGTTAACAAGATCAGCTTTAAAATATTAGACAACTTTATGAGGGAGATAGGAAGGAAGTGGTATTCAAATAGGGCAGTTAATGAATGGAACAGACTCAGTAATCATCATATTGTTAGTGGTGAGACAATGTGGAGTTTTAAAAGAAGATTGGACAAGTTTATGGATGAAGATGATGGGTGGAATTAGGCAACGGTGCTCACACTGGGACTGACACCAGAGTAGGTATAACAGCCTATTGCAGCTTCCACCATTTGATTATGTTCTTTGCATACTTACTGACACACACACACACACACACACACACACACACACACACACACACACTTTATCCTTC
Organism: Callinectes sapidus; assembly: GCA_020233015.1. Classification (NCBI taxonomy): domain Eukaryota; kingdom Metazoa; phylum Arthropoda; class Malacostraca; order Decapoda; family Portunidae; genus Callinectes; species Callinectes sapidus. The sequence goes on along the minus strand of CM035178.1, from coordinate 1,284,267 downwards.
CTTTATTCTTTTTTCTCTATTCCTGCCTTTCTATCCATTTTTTGTCTTTCTTCCTTTTCTTTCCTTTTGTTTCCTTTTTTTCTTCCTTTATTTTTCCTTTTCTTTCCATTTTTTCTTTTCCCTTCTTTTTCTTTCTTTTTCTTTTTCTTATTTTCTTTTCCTTTCTTCCCGTCTTTTCTTCCCTTCTTTCTTTTCCTTTTTTCTTTCTTTTTTCTTTTCCTTTTCTTTCTTTTCCCTTTTCTTCCTTTATTTTCTTTTCTCTTCCTCTTTTCTCTCGCCCTCAATTCCTCTCCCTCCCTCCCTCCCTCCCTCCCTCCCTCCCTCCCTCCCTAACCCCATCTCACACTCCCTCTCTCCCTGTCTCTCCCCAAACAGCTGTACCGGTTCCTGGCGCGCCGTACCTACGCTCGCTTCAACCAGGTGATCCTGAAGAGGCTGTTCATGTCGCGCATCCACCGCCCCCCCATCGCCCTGTCCAGCCTGGTGCGCCTCGCCAAGAAACCCGGGAGGCAGGGCAGGATCATCACCGTGGTTGGCACTGTCACCGATGACCTCAGGCTTTATGAAGTGCCCAAGCTTACGGTGTGTGTGTGTGTGTGTGTGTGTGTGTTTTTGGGGGGAAGGGGTGTTTGGTGTGTGTGTTTTTTTTTGGGGGGGGGAGGAGGGGTGTGTGTGTGTAGTTTTGTTGTGTTGGTATCTGATTGTTAATTTTTGTGTATGAATTGGTGTTTTTTTTTGTTTTTTTTTTTTGAGGGGGGGATGTTTGGTGTGTGTGTGTGTGTGTGTGTGTGTGTGTTTTTTCTTTTTTGGGGGAGGGGGTGTTTGGTGTCTGATTGTGAATTTTTGTGTATGAATTGAGGTGGTTTTTTTTGAGAGGGGGGTATGTTTGGTGTGTGTGTGTGGTTTTGTTGCGTTGGTGTCTGGATGTTAATTTTTGTGTATGAATTTGTTAGTGGTAGTGGATTTGTGTTTCTTAAAGGGATGTGGGTTAAAAAGGGGATGTGATGGAAGTATTTGAGTGGTGTAGGGGTTGTAGTAAGGAGGTTGACATTTGCAAGGTTCTTTGGGTCAGGATGGAACTAGAAATAATGTGTTCAAGTAGGAGAAATGTAGGTTTAAGAGAGGAATAGGAAAGAAGTGTGTCTTAATAGGGTAGTTGATGAGTGGAACAGACTCAGTAATCATAGTGTTAGTGGTGAGACAATGATGATATATTATGCTTTTATTCAGGTTTGTAGTCTGCTTTTGTACACATTTGTTCCTCATTGTTGGTGTAATGTACTGTAGTTTTCCTGGATGAGCAATGTTTTGAAAGGATATTGGTTTATCCTGAGAGTTATCAGTGTGTCAGGGGTGGTGCAGTGCAGGTGTGTCCTTTGCTGGAACACTGTGTCAAGCCACTAACTGATTGAGGTGTGAACTCTACTGCAGGTGATGCAACCATTAGATACCCCCCCCACCCCTTACCCCCACACACAACCTGGTGCTTTGGGTGGTGGTGGTGGTGGTGTGGTGCATAGGTTGGCTCTGACATTCTCCTGGTGTGTGTTCCATCCTTCTCTCCTGAATGTGTTGGTGACAGGGCTCAGCAACACAGGTTCTTAAGTCTATAATTTTTGCTTAGACAAGTTTCTAGTGTTAAAATCCATCTTAACCTCCTGAAATTGGTGTTGTACTTTAGCCATTATCTCATCACCAGTAAATTTGAAGCTGCTGAAGAGATAATAAGACATAAGAAGCTGTGTTGATGTGGCCCCTGCAGGTTTACATGACAGTGTTGCATAAAGTGGGTGTAAACATGGTGATGAGAGTGTCCTTCGCAACAGAGCAGGTTTTAGTCATTACTAGCCAGGCCGGTGCTTTGTTCATCATTGTAGGAGGTGGTGCAGTGCGACACTGCTACCTACTCAGGGCTGCTTAACCCCTTCACTACTGGGACACATTTCCATCTCTATTCTTCTTACTGTTTGGCAATTTTATACAGCTTCAGAAAGTTGTGTGGGGAATAGAATAGTGCAGACTGGCCATTAATCCTCTGACCCCCATAGACCTTCCCTCATGTCAATAAAGTGGTCTAATTGTACCTAAAACTGAAGGAGAAAATGCATCCCAGTGGTGAAGGAGTTTAATAGGAACTGATTCATAACACAAGGGAATCAAACACCATTTAGACTGATTCCCAATAAGAACATTAATGACTCACCACACACTTACCAGACTTACCTAAGATATATATATATATAAAAAAAAAAAAAAAAAAAACACCATAACATCTTACTCTACCTCTCCCCTCCTCCCCCCCATGGTGTGGCCCTCCAGGTGTGTGCCCTGCGTGTGACGGCCCGTGCCCGCGCCCGCATTGAGAAGGCTGGCGGGGAGATCATCACCTTTGACGTGCTGGCCCGCCGCGCACCCACTGGCAAGAACACACTGCTGGTGCAAGGTATTATAATAAGAATAGTAATTGTAATAATAATTCAGGGTTTATTGGGAATTCAGCTTACAATTTTGGCTGAAGATCTACATGTTATCATACTTACCTATGCATATCCTTATGTTGTAACACTCTTACTTCTTAAGTGTACCCAATCGTATCTGACATTCTCATTTGTGTGTGTGTGTGTGTATTTACCTTGTTGTTGTGACACATGGGAGGGGAGCTAAGCTCGTACTGTCCTGTCTCCATAACTATATTTATCCAACTTTCCTTTAAAAATGTGAATATTTCTGGCACACACCACCTCCTCTTCCAGACCATTCCATGCCTCAATACTTCTGTGTGGGAAACTATACTTTTTTATGTCTCTTCTGCGGGTAGCTGCTGCTTCTAATTTTCTTCCATGACCTCTTGTTTCTCTCAAGTTCAATTCATATAAGTCTCCTCTATCTATATTTTCCATTCCATTCCATTCAGCAATCTGAAGAGTGTAATCATGTCTCCTCTTTCTCTTCTCTTTTCCAATGTTGTGAGCTGTATCCTAGTTAGTCTTTCCTCATCAGGCAAATCTTGCAGTTCTGGTGTCATCTTGGTTGCTGCTTTTTATTTAAAGGTTTATTGTGTGGAGCAAATACACATATATATATATACAACATACATGACTGCTATTGCCACACAATGCGGGCGTCAGCCTGTCGGTGGTGTGACAAAAGCAGGCGTTTTGCCATGGTGCTGTGGCGACAATGGCTGCGCTTCAAGTGGTGGGTGGAGGTGTGGCCTGGACCACCTTCTGTAAGGGGTGGTCAGCGGGGTGGAGGAGCAGCAGCCCAGAGCACCTGCTGGAGCATCACGTCCATGAGAGTGTGGTGGACGAGGAGAGCAAGCAGCGGCCCTGCCTGTCTTGCGGCGGGTGAGCAGGCCACCACTGTCAGGCTGGGCAGGTGGTGACCGTGCCGGCCTCAGGGCGGCTGTCGCTGGGCAGGACAGGAGATTGTGCAGCAGGTGGAGGGGTTGGCGATCATCATGCCTCCCACAGTGGCCACACTCCTGCCGCTGCTGGTAGGCAGTGGCGGCGGCGTACTAGGCAGCCTGGCTGCTTCCTCCTCCCCTCAAGCTGCTGGTGGATCCGGCGGGCTTCCTTGGTGCCGGTGCTTCTGCCTCGCTCCTTCACCTGTCTTTGTCTGAGTGGGACAGGTCGTGTCAGGACCAGGGGTCCTCTGTGGCGTGCCTGGCGGCTGTGTCAGCGGCCTCGTTGCCCCGGACGCCCACATGGCTGGGTATCCAGTTGAGCCTCACCCGCCACCCCTGTGCGGCGAGACTGCAGGCTGCCCAGGATGGCGGTGACCAGACCCACGTTGTCGCTGGGATGGCGCTGCTGAAGGACCTGCAGCACTGCCCTGGAGTCACTGTGCAGCACCACAGTGGTCTCCTGATGGTGCTGGGGGTGCTCCAGGTCCAGCTGGATGGCCACCAGCTCTGTCTGCATCGTGGAGCAGCAGTGGTCAGGTGTCATGGCGAGCAGCTCCGTCCCGGTGGTGGTGGCAGCAGCAGCGCCTGTCCTGCCGCTGTCTGGGTCTACCGAGCCGTCGGTGTAATAATACACGGCACACTCTGGCTCGGTGACCTGTGCCATGGCCATGAGGGTGTAGAACAAAGGGTCTTTCTGGCAGGGAGAGGAGTGGCAGTGTATTCTGCTGGTGGGAGCTTCACAGGTTGCTGTTCTCTGCACACATTCCAGCTTCCTTATATGTTTCTTCTCATGAGGTGACCATATCACTACTGCATATTTCAGCCTCAGCCTTGTCAGAGATGTAATTATCTTCATCATCATTTCTTTATCTAAATATGTAAACGATCAATGTTCTTATGTTTCTTAGGTTGAGTGTTTCATTTACAATCTTATTAATATGATGTTCTGGTGATAAATCCTCTGTAAATATTACTCCCAAATCTTTTTCTTCTGAGGTCTTATTTATAATTTCATTTTATATTTATGTGCACCTTCTGTTGCTTTTTCTGAACACCATCTTTTTGCACTTCCCAAAATTAAATTCCATTTGCCATTGGTTACTCCATTCACATGGTACCTTATTTAGGTCTCTCTGCAGTTCATCCCTGCACTCTTTCAGTATCCACCCTGACACTCCATCCAGTCCTGTAGCTTTCCTCCCGTCTAAACTTTGGAGTATATTATTTATTTCCTGTATAGTCACTTGAAAGTCTTCCATTCTCCCTTGATCTTGTACATCCCGTGGTCTCACAAATTCTTTTTCTCTCATAAAACCTCATTGAAGCTCCTATTCATCACATCTGCCATCGCTTTCAGGTCTTCATAAATCACTCCATCCATCCTTAATTTATCTAATCCGGTTTTTCTTTTTAATTTTCCATTCACAAATCCATAGAAAAGTTTGGGTTCATTCTTGCATCTATTGATTATGTGTTTCTCAAACTGTCTGTTTTTCTCTAAGGACCATCACATAATCATTTCTTGCTTGCTTGTAATTATTCCAAAGGTTAGTTCTTCTACTTCTTCTCCACTTGTTCCACAAATCTTCTTTTCTCCTTGCCATCTCACATCTTAGTTTTTCATCTGTTATTCTCTTCCTACTTTTAGGCACAAACTTCTC